>JAAGWQ010000109.1:0-296897 GCA_013396295.1 Fusarium heterosporum | reverse complement strand
CCCCCCGCCCGAAGACCCTGGCCCTTATGGTTATGTACCCAGGTCAACATCGAAGCCGCCTAGCAAAGACCAGCCTGTTGACCCCGAGCTTTCGCGCCCCGAGCTTAGTTCCCAGCCCGGGTACGCTGAAGCTATCAAGGCATGGCAGCGCTTTCGATTCGTTCGGGCGGGCTGGTTCACAGCCCTTGAGGCTATCGAGTATATCGACTAGTAAGACATGTCACTTATCAAGCATTAAATCAAGATGCTAACCAGCGCAGCTACTACAAATATCTCTCTCCGTTGACACCTATATCACCGCCTACATTCAGCAATCCTGCATCACACGTTACATTGCTGTACGAGGAGCCCATCCTGACCGTCACTCTTCTGACAATTGCCTCTCGTTACCGACAAATGCCTGGCACCGGTGGCCATTGCCGGTCACATGCAATTCATGAGCAACTATGGATGTACCTGCGCGGCATGATTGAGCGGTGTCTATGGGGACAGGAAGCTTTCGGCGGTGGTTTCTGTGTCCCTCCCAGTACGAGCGCCATCTTTGACGAGTCTCAAACAAGCAGTACGGCGCCCTGGAGAGGGCTGCGCAAGGGTAGTTTGCGAACTCTGGGAACCATTGAGTCTTTGATGATCCTCACTGAGTGGCATCCTCGCGCGTTGCATTTTCCTCCTACCGAAGCTACCGATGAACTGGTTCTTCCTATGGAGGCCGCGTTTCAGGCTATCACAGCTGCTGATGAGGATCCAAGCAAAACTCTAGGCACTGGCTTTGGTGGCAAGAGAATTGAGAGTTGGCTCGAGCCGGCATGGAGAAGTGATCGAATGTGCTGGATGTTGCTCAGCACGGCGAACGGACTTGCATACGAATTGGGTGTTTTTGACGACATCGATGAATTACTCCGAGACGATGCTATCACTCGACCTGAATATCAGGAGGAATCATACCGACAGCGAGCTTTCCGAATCAAGCGCTTACTGCTGATTTACACTACGCAACTCGCTGGTCGTCTCGGTTGGACCAACATGGCACCAGCCCATCTGAGAAGAAGTGACCCTGCTCTTGCTCGGTTTCGGCCTGGTTCAGTAGATGGAACTACCCCTGGAACAAACCCATCTTCACTATCCAACCATTTTAACTATGTGCCTGACTTGGAACTCGATGATCAAATCATCCATTGCTGGGCTGGCATCAGCAATGCCATGGAGATGGGCAACGAAAAGATTTTCCGCTCCCGAAAATATACAACACAAATCATCCAGAACGGCAAATACATCAGCATCCTTAAGGAGTTTGAGCCTCTTCTTCGCGATTGGTGGAGGGAATTTGAGCTTTTTCGACTACCTGAGTTTATCCGACATATCCTGACCATCGAGTATCAATACGTCCGCATTTATATCAACTCCCTCTCACTACAGGCCGTTGTCGAGCGTTGCACCAACCAAGCTGGGGCAACGGCTAACTCGGGGCATCACGGTTCGTCCGCGGCGAATGGTCACCCGCAATTGTCACCACAGACAATGATCAACTATGGGAAGCTTCCTCTTGGTCAGCTTGGGGGATTCACTGCACACGACCAGGAGTACATTCGTGAAGTGGTCGAAGGTAGCAGGGAACTCCTCCGCACTGTCGTCGAGGGTTTGCTGCCCGGAGACTATCTTAAACATGCTCCAGTGCGAACATATTTCCGCATCATCAGCGGTGCCATGTTTTTGCTCAAGACCTTTGCTCTTGGCGCTCCTCGATCCGATGTGAGGATGAGCATCGAGTTGATGGACGCCACAGTTGAGGCGCTCCGAAACTGCGTCGTAGATGATGTGCATCTGGGAATCCGTTTTGCAGACCTTCTCGAGTCTCTGACTAGCCGTCTCCGCAACCGCTTCATCCAAGCTCCCACCATGCAACAAGCATCGGGCAGAGGGCAGAGCCCTGCTCCAGATGGGCAGGTGCCTCATGGTGATGGCGCTGTCGCTCCTGCAAACGGAGAGGGCAATGTGAACTGGGTTGGTGGTCACGCTCAGAGACTCCGAGATGGGCTCAATGGAAACGGTAAGCATCCTTTTAAGGGGGGTGTCGACACCAACACTGACAAACACGATCTAGCTCAACCTCAGGCTTCTACCCACGAAGCCAACAATATCTCAGCCACGCCATTCGATCTTTCAGCACAAAACTTTCCCTACCCCGGCCAAGGCCCCTTGGGTCCATCAACACCTACGGTAGTGGAGAACGCTGTTGCAAACATGGACGTGAGCCTCTTTGAAGACTGGAACCATCAAGGCAATGAGATGTGGTATCTACCTCCTGGTCCTGCTTTCTTTCAAAACGTAGAGAACCCCTCCGTTGCCATGGGCCCTGAGGGGGTCAATGTGGGAGGTCTTGATCTTCTCGAATACATGGCCATGGACCCCTCTCAATTTCCGGGATTGGATCCATCATCTGGCCCTCCGACCAGTCACGCATAAGCCGAGCTGGCGTTCACACGCTATCCGGAAGGTCGCCGGATATTCGTGCCCACCGATATGAATGACCCGTGTCTTGACTACGCAATACGGTCTTTCCGTATCTTTCTTTCTCCATACGTTCATCTTGATCTTCGTTCTTCAGGACCGTATTCCAAGAACCAAAGACCGATCAGAGCAAGCTGTAAAAGTTGAAGATGACGACGCAAAAATGGGGACACGACGGGACAGCACCAGACTTTGGACTTTGCCTTATGACAGCTGAAGCGACAAATCTGCATGGCGAGTGATACGAAGGGCGCAAAAGAGGAGACATAAAACAGGAAACTTCCTGCGCATCAAGAACTACAGAGGATGAGAGCACATTTATGACGAACACAGAGTCGGAGTTAGTACGTGGGAATTGGGTTGGTGATGGTCGCATCTTGATGACAGAACGAAGAAACAAAAACAATAGTATAAAAAGATGAAAATTTCAAACAGACTCTTGTCAAATCATGTCTCTAAACTCTTGGGTCGTGTTGCTGCCGTTTTACATTGCGAATAGTGTGTAGAGTATGTCTATATTTGTAGCATCACGGTGCACAAGGCAATGAATTTGGGATCAATCTTTTTTTCTTGCTACCTTGGTCTGATCCATTGTTGACCGACCTCATTCCCTTCCATTCCCCTATCACCACCTATCCAACCTTCCGCCCCTTACACTTGACGTATATATCCTCTTTGTTACGGAATCAACAGGTAGGTGAGTAAACATAATAAAAACGAGCATATAGTTTTGGAAGACACAAGCCAGGCTCGTATGCATATAAAGAAGAAAATACAAAGAGAATAAAGCAAAGCCGTTGGGGCCATATGGATGAAAGAAAAAGGGTTGTGGTATCATGCGTACATAGTGAACATGTGAAGTGAACAGGAGTAGAAAATTATTCGAAGTGTCTTGTAGGTGAATGTGTGTTTAAAAAAGAATATGTGAAGTTTGAAAGGAGTATCGTGGTTCAACGACATTGGTGTCTGTTGAAAGAAGAAGCACCTGGTGGCGTTTAAAACATCCAAGCCAGTGATATATACTCTGAAGCCGAGATGAAGATCGAGGTGTCGTTAAGCCGTCAACGTAGCGCAAGACGTGGAAGGCGGTTTATGGGGGGTGACAAACTATTGCTGCTACATATATGTAACAAGGCAAGTCAACGAATAAATGAGCATGTGGTGTGTAGCTTCCATCTACTGATAGCATGGGAACGTCTCAGACGCCCCAGAGGAGGTTAAGTATGGAATCACAGTCCGAAAGGCGTTGAATGGTTAGCGTGGGCTTCTTGAAGGGCTGTTTCGATTGTTAGTTTATTGACAAGTGCGCGACACGGATTGACGACACTTACTGCTGAGGATACCCATCTGACCGGCACGATCCATGCATGCAAGTTGCACACTGCTTCCATCGACAAGGTCTAGAACAACGCTGTTGGGTAGCTCTTGGAGCTCAACATCAGGAATGTATGGTGCTCGGAAGTCACTCATATGGTAACGCTTAGTACCCTGAGCAGTACGACTGCTCTGTGCAGGGAGAGCACTCAGGATGAGAAAGCCTTGAGAATCCAAGCACATGTTGCGGCGTTTCCAGAGGAGATTGTCAGGGAACTGCACGTTGACGTCTCCCATGTATGAGACAATAGAAGGGGGTCCAGTGGTTGCGGGTCGGACCGGCTCCTCGTGCACTGTTGGCGAGAGGACAGTAGGAGGTGTGGTCTTACCACGAGAACTAGAAAGGGACGAGAGACGGCGCATGAATCGACCAGTACGGGACTTTTTCTTCTCGCTGTTTGACTTGGCTTCATCACTGGAACTCTCAATGGTAGCTGAAGGAGAAAGCACATTCTCACGGTCACGGCTGATGGACGATCGGCGGCTGCTGATTGACAACCGCGGTGCTTGATGTGTTGAAGGTGGTCGGGTTGGTGACTGTGAGCCCTTGGTAGAGACCGCATCAGATGAGGGTGATGTTAGCGACTTTCGGCGATCGTTAATAAAATCTTTGACGACGCTGAGAGAAGACCGTCGAGAATGATTTTCCTTGTCCTGGTTGGTTGATTCTGATCTATGGCCTTCCTTAGACATGCGGCGCTCAAGAAGTGTCTCTTTGGGCGGCTCAAATGCTCCTGGAGTCCACACTGGCGATGCCCTTTGGTGATCGACCAGCAGAGGAGACTCCTTCAACTCCACCGGGTTGTATTCGGATAGATCCTTGGCAGGTTCGAACGATTTGGCTGCATTCTGGCTTGGATCCCGGACTATTCTAGCCGTGACCGAAATCGATTCCGAACCAGGCGACCCACCACTTTCCGGAGCGGTCGCTTCAAACATAGATAAGCGACTAGCCACCGAGTTTGAGCGCTCCCTACGAGTCAGTCTTGTAGCATCAGGAGACTCATCACGCGAACCAGATCGAGAAGGCGGCGTGCGTAGGTTTTGACGTGTGAAAGAGCTGGTCCTATCTGCCACAGAAGGAGATCGGGTCGGTTCTCGACTTCTCCGTACGGAAAAGAAGGCAGAAGACGGTCTGTCTCGGCTAGCGGGAGTAACGACAGGACTGAGGGTTTCACCAGTGGTGGATGAAAGTTTCTCAAGTGCCTTGATACGCTGAGAGATACTTGATCCCACGGTGGATTTTCTGCTCAGGCCATTCGGCTGTTGAGCAACCTTGTGCAGGTAAGCAGCACCTCCTGAGCTGACAGATCGCGCTGAGCTTGTAGTAACATCACCAGGGACAAGAAGCTTGCTCTGGACAGGATTCGAGACAGTCCTGGCGATAGTGGAAGATCGATCGCCTTTGGTTGGGCTGGGGAATACTGAAGTAACAGGACTCTTGGCAACGGTCATAGGTTTTGCTTCATGTAGAGTTGCGCTGTCCAACTCCTCCATAAAATCTTCATCATCAGATAGGCGGTCCTTATCTTCTGGGAATTCTGTCTTGATGAGTTTCATGTTATTTTTGCGCTTTTCCTGCTTGGCATCAGACGCTCCCGTTTCGCCCACCCCATGATTCTCGTCCTTCTTCTCGTCCTGAGCCTCCTCGGTCACAATGATAGGACTGCTCTCGCGGGTGAGTTGTGTGGGCGAGCTGGGGATTGGTACCGGAGCTGGGTCAGCTGCTGATCGAAGATCCTGAGTTGAGAATTTAGACTTGGGAATCTTCAAAGCAGCAGTTGTGGGGGTCAGCGGCTCGTCAGCCTTGTTAATGTTGGCTGAGACCTCCTTTGTCTCTAACGTGTCTGAAATCGAGTCCGTTGTGGGTTCGGCAGCGTTTGCGGAGACACCGGTTTGTTGGACTGGAATGTCAGTGTCAATCTGAGACACATGCTCTGCGGCCGCGACCTCAGTCTTCCCCTCATCAAGGGCGTCAGCGACTGGTGCCACCGTCTCAACGGCAACAGGCTGTTCTTCAAGACTATTTTCAAAGGCCATGCCATCGTCAGTTTTCTTGTCCTCATCTAGATCCTGCACGTCCTCGCTCTTGGGGTGCAAAGTTTCGTCTGTAGATTCAGAAAGAGACGAAGCCTTAGTAGAGATTTCGGGTTCGGAGGAAGCAATAATAGGACTGTCAGGGTGAGAGTCGATACGAGTGAGCTCGGACGTTTGATCATTATTCGCGGAGGGTCCGTCCAGGCCGACACCTGAGTCAGCGTTTGACATAGATGGTTGATCCAACTCAGTCTCGTGTTGATCCTCGTTGTCGTCAGCTCGGTCTGCTGAAGAACCCTCTTCGCTAGGCCCAGGAGATTGGAGAGGAGGTGACGGGGCACCGGCCGCTTCGCCGGCCAAATTCTTCTTCTTCTTTTCCCGAAGCTTCATGGCCTTCATTAGTCTAGCCTTCTCTGGTGATATGGTGGGCTTGGCAGGTGGAGGCATGGGCAACACTGGGGAGCCAGGAATGGAAACCCCAGAGCTTGTAGCGGGACGGGTGAGTTCCGTGTGCACGATCTGCAGTCCGTCCTGTGCAGGCGCTGCGTCTTTATCCTCGGCAGGGGCATCTTCTGCAGTGGTGGCCCCTTCTCTGTTCTTCTCCTTCTTTGAGCCCTTGCCGAACAGCTTAAACCCAGAAGGCATTTGTGAAACAGGTCGATATGAGCCAGCAGTACGAGGTCGGCCGTTAGTCTCAATAGAGGGGCGCGGACCAAGCTTCACTTTCGGTTTGCCGTAATTGTAGGATGAATATGGAAACAAGTCGGGTCGGCCTGATTGTGATGACAAGCGCGGAGCTGAATCAGATTGACAAGGGGAATCGGGTCTGTCTTCAGCACCAACGAAGTTGGGTATCTCGGATGTTGAGGCGTCAGTGAATTTTCTTTGCTCTGGAGATTCAGCCAGCTCTGAGTTTAGTGTCACTGGTTCAGCAGGCAAGATAGTATCATGGCTTGTCTTTGCTGTTTTGGGCCTCACGTCACTGTCTTCATTGTCCCCAGCAACCGACTGGCGTTTTGTGGCGCGATGATGTTGTTCCTCCTCTTCCTCCTCTGCGATCTCCATCAGTCGTCTCCGACGTAACGAGCTGGAAGACGATGAATTAGACCCCGAAGCGGCATGCAGGGAACAGGCCGCCGATAGTTTGGTATCTTTCAATTCCTTGGCGTCGGTAATTTCAAATATAGTATCGTAAGGGGAGAATCGATCGCAAACGGCATTGAAGTGTACAGCTACTCTTGCTATAAATTGAGGTCTTGTCAGTGTATCTGATCGCGAACGGCCATGCTGAGGACAAAGAATGCCTTATCATAGAGGGGGACACAGGACAGGTACAAACCTTGGATGAGACGAGAGCAGTCCTCAGGTAGATACTTAATCAAGACATTTCTCCTTCGATATCGCAAGTACCCATACAGAGGACTCGTCTCTTCGTATTCGGCGACACTGTTGCGCACTTCCACCACGCCGCCTGTGCCACGGTTCAATATTTCGACTTCATCGCGACTCGCGTACTTGAGGAGAAACCTGAAAACTTAGTCAACAGTTTATTCAGAGTAATTCATATCCGGTGTTTTCACGTACCATCCTCCAGGTTCAGCTGCAGCTGCCTCATAGGCTTCCTGAATTTTTGGGTCGTCCAATCCATTCAACGACATGGCGTCTCCGTTACAAGGTTATGTGGAAGAGAGATAAAGTGGGAGGAAAAGAGCTGGGGATGAAAGCTCAGGCTGACACGACCAACATGCAGCAACACAAGGCCGCTGGTTAATTAAATAAAAGGAGTGAAAGAAAGGCAAGTAAAAACGCTGAATCGGCCAGTAAAGGTCGAAATCCAAGTCGGAGTCGAGATGGAGGACGAGATCAAAAGGGAAAGAAAGAGAAATGAAGCTCCCGAAAGACGGGGGAGTCTGTCAAATCAAATCGGTCGAGCAAGTCAAGTAAGGTACGGATAGTGTTGTAGAGCTAGGCCAGTCCAGTATAAATTCGGGGTCGTTTTGCATGGGCGAGTGGGTTTTCAGAGCGGGTCAGGGGGCGGAAGCACCAGAGTTCGGATTTCAGGGGCACCTCAAGGCCTCAAGGCTCATGGCAAAGGCTGCCAACAAGGATTTAGTCACCATGGATTGGTTTGATTGGTTTGATTGGACGGGGGTTTGTTGTTTGCTTTGGTTGTTTGGTTTGGTTTGAAGTTTCGTTGAGGATATGCTCCCACGTCGAATATGATGCGATGGCAGTGGACAGGTCGGTAATGTTCGACACTTGCAAGAGATACGGTTGCTTGCTTCTTCCAGATGTTTGCTGCAACGGAAACGCTGTCGTCCCCAGATCCAATTGTCGATCAATTGATTAAAATTGATTAGACTCGGTAACAGACTGAATCGGGCAAATGCCAAACTGGCTCAAGACTTCGGCTTGTCTTCTCGCCCCCGGAAGAACAAAATAAACTTAGAGGAAAACACAAAATGGCATGACGTAAATGAGTTGAATAGATACAATCGAGTATTTAATCAGTCGGCAATAATGTCCGTCAGAGTGTAAATTGCGCGCCAGCCAAAAAAAAGATATTCGCTCTGGAATGAATTGGCTGATGATGCCGTCTTAGTCCCCCGCCAGGGATAAGTCGTACAAACGTAGGCGAAGCTAATACTACAAGTGCTACAAATACAAGTCTACATCTAAGGTTCTGCGGGTACGGTAACAGTACATGCAGAGGCACAAGAGTACAATGTGTAAGGCGAATGTAGACGAAAAGAGCAACGAAATGAAACGAAACGTCCACACCTAGACGAAATGACCCTGCTCAATTGCGCAGAGGAACTCAGATATCATACTACAATACTCTGTACACGAAAGGATATCGCGATGACTCGCAGATTCCAAGCTCCCGTCCGTTCGCGTCGATCCTCCTTTGACTTGACCAAAATGCATTCTAGGTTTGGCCTAAGTTCCCAACTGTGGTAGATCAAAGCCACAAACCAGAACCACTCGAGCAACAAAGCACCGCTCCTGTGCCGACTTCTCCACTGCGCCTGGACATCGATTTTGTTTTATTGGTATTACCATCGGAATCTGGAGACGTCAACTCGTTGTCTCTATTATTCGACACACCTGAATTTAGTTACAGGAAATGATTTGGCTGTTCCCAATTACAGTCTAAATAACAGTGCAGCGTATAATAATATTAGTGGGTGATGTTGTAATTTGCAATCACTCTTGTTGCTGGTAACTCCTCGCAAAATGGATCCTTGCATTGAACTAACGATTCAGTCCCACTCTGCGTGCCTGGACCAAAAGCATGGAAGCTCAGGTCGAAGCACCCTAGAACAACTAGCCTTGACTTGATGGTTTAATTAAAACATCCGTGATGTGAATCGCTTAGATCTTGTCTCGCCATCCACGGACCGGCACCTACAACATACGGAGCAGTATATCCGACGATACCCTACACTCAGAAACACCTATCATAGGAACGTTATCGCCTCATGGTGAACCCATCAGACGCAAAGAATACGTTCCTATTGTTCAGTACATTTCCTCAGGTCGTATTCATATATATTCATTATCGATACGGCATTGCACTATGCCAGCAGTGTTCATCCTTTCTCTGCTGCCTTTGCGTGTACCACGAGTACGCTGCCCAACTAACTTATAAAGACAACACGAGACTGCCCAAGCTCCTCTCAGCTTGATGAGATCAGTGATGTTATAAATCCCATAAAAGCACCATCAACTTGCACGTAACTCGGTCCCAAACTTTGCAATTTCGTCTAGGGGTATGGGAGAACGGTTTGGTGTCAAACGAGACGCAGCGATTGACTTCATCCTTAATCCATTCTCACAGTCTCAGCAATACTCTGGCTCCGAGACCGAACAACTAAGGCAGCCTGGCGTATGTTCATAACACCACGTATCTACCCATCAACCAAAATTACGCCTGTCCAGGAGGCTTGCTTTCAGCAGGTTCATCTGCTACTGGCTTATCTTTCCGAGCTTGCTCGACCGCCGCCTTATTCAGTATGGGCACCTCGTCGGACTTGGGGTCTACGACGTGAGGGGGTTCCTCAGTCACCACTTCATCCAGCGAGGTTGGCACAAAATCGCCCTCCTCCTGAACCGCTATAGGAGGGCTGGATTGAGGCGCATTGCTGCTTCCTGACACGCCGATGGCGGGTGTGCTACCGTCTGCAATCTTTTGCTTAGTCTCGCTGACAATCTTGTCTGCCTCACTAACCTGGGACGCTGCACCTTCAACTTCGACTGCAGCCTCCTTATTCTGATCCAGGCGGACGACCATGCAAGACAGATTGTCAGTGCTGAAGCGGTTCAGCGCATAGTCAACTAGCTGCTTTGAGGCCGAGACAGGGTCCTCAACATTGCGCACGAGGTCAACCGCCTCCTGGTCGCTACACACATCCCAAATCTATGTAGGTTAGCAATTTGAGGGCTGGAGAACGCTACCAGAGATTCACTTACTCCGTCGCAAGCAATGATGATAAACTCATCACTATCAGGTTGGATGACCGTCTCCGTGGTATACGGGTGGCCCGTAACGAGCTTCTTCATATAGGCGTCGCCGAGGGCACGGGTCACAGCAAGGACACCATTGACACGGTTGTTAAGGATCAAGCCTCCTGCGGCAGCAATTCGTTTACCTTCAACCTCGTCGCTGCCCTTGTGGTCGTAGGAAAGCCGTAAAGCCTTCCCACCCCGGCAGAGAATAATACGAGCATCGCCAACGTTGGCAGTATACAATACTCGCTGCCGTCCGTTGCCCCTTCCTTTCGAAGGAGTTGCCTTGGTGGCCTCATCGTTAGGCATCCCATCATTGGCCTTGTCCATTTCGACAGGCTCCTCCGGCCTAGCGGATTTGATGGCTGCTCGATCATTTGATGCTCGGTCCTCCCAGCGCAATACAGCGACAGCTGCGGTGCAGCCGCTGTTCTTCAACGGCAGCTTTTCAAGCTGTGCATCCGCGGCTGTGAAGGCCTGATCTAAAACTTCAGGGATCAAAGCGTTGGGGTTTTTGCGTATAATGTCCTCGAGAATGATGTGTAGCTTCTTACCGCACCAATCGGCGGCAAATGTACCAGCATGTCCATCAAAGATAGCAAAATATCCATTGTCTGACTCTACCATGTCAGAGGCAAACGATTCCTGGTTATCTGCAGAAGGCCTGTCTTTTGCTGACGTGTCGTTTAGAACAGGAGTCTGCGCAAAGTTGTACAGGAAGGCATGTGTGTCTTCCATGGTACGACGACATTTTTTGTTCCTATCTTCCCAAACGCCAACGCGAAACGTAGACTTGGGTCCCGGTGCGGACTCTCCAGCAGAGTTGTTATGTTGACCCTGAGGAACAGCAAGAGCGGGATCCTGTTTGCCAAGCTTTTGAATGGGTGTTTGCGAGCTCACTTCGGAACCTCCGCCGCGACTACTCTGGGAGAAGTTGAGCGAGTTCTTAGCCGAGGCAAGGAGACTACTTGCCCGGCTACTGACACTGCTACTTCTGCGCTTCTTGTCGTTCGGATTGCTAGTGTCCTGGCGAGTTGGGGGGCTGCCATTTCCACTACGTTTTTCACCGCTCGCAGCCTGATCAGTTGACTTGATGGGAGCTGGAGCGCTTGCGCCTGAGTTGGGCTCAGGAGAAGGAGATTTATCGGATTTTGAATCGCTCTCGGACTTGTTTCCCGCTGAGTGGTTGGAACTGCTGCCAAACATTCTATTCAGCAGACTTCCTCCGGTTGAGGAGAGACTGCGACGCTTGTTACTCGCCAGTTTGTGATGGGATCGGAATATTGCTATGTGGCGTTGAGCAAAGCGAAGGAAATATCAGCACTGGTGATGCTGGACGAGGTGAGTTGTTGGTTTTGCGTTAGGGTCGTGATTTGAGGGTCGAAGGTCGTGAAATGGCTACACGCGATCGTTGCGGTAGCTACGAGGATGCAGGTAGTAGGAATCGTAGGGGCGGGGTGTTGGTCTCAACCAGCTTGGCGTCCGTGATTCGCCGGCGCAAGATTAACCTGGTAGAGTCAGAGATATTGGATCGAAAGTGACGTTGAATTTCAAAGAAGGAATAGAATCAAGGAGTAGTAAAAAGATCGATAAACGCAGACATGCAGATTGCTGCAAGAGAAATGTTGACGATGTACCCAAGCGCGCAAATCACAGATAGTCCAGCCAGTCTTTTGTCGTGCCAGGCCAAGTGTAACAGTTGATTAGACAGGTACACCCAAGACGCCGATGGCCAAAGTGCAGCACGGGTAGCAGACAAAAGAAAAAGCTTCTAGAATCAACGGCTTGTATCAATGATGTAGAAGCGTAAGTCTCCAGAGTGTATCGTAGGTCGGAAACGTGACGTAAACGCCACGAGGGGAAACACTTGTATTGGCGGGGGCATATCCTTACAGATTGGTAAAACACGAACGCAACAAGCAAAGAGCTAAAACGCAAACGATAAAACGCAAACAAAAGGAGAACAGAAGCAAGCAGATATCCCAGTATCATCCCTCCCAGTGCAACAGAGCGCGAGCAACCAGTAGACGAACGAACATACCTAACGATGAATATGAGAAGAAGGGTTCGACGGAGATGTAGTCGAAAGATTCGAGAGTACCAAAAGAGGGCACCCTGCAAAATAAGAAGTAAGGTCGAATTAAGTTACGGCTTGACGATGGGCAGGTAAATCTACAGAAAGTCGTGTCGTAGTTGATGGGAGAGTTGGTTAGGTTACCTTGGGATGTTCGTTAGGTGAGTAGCGCTGGGCTCAAGTACTTGGATACCTTAGTAAATGGAGTGGAGATGGCAATGTGTACCCTGATCAGACCTAGCCAGTGGGGGAGGGGACCTCCAGCTGCGGCGCTTAGGCTGGCTGTTGGCCACTGACGTATCCACGGTAAAGTGACGTTTACTGGCTTGCGAGCGCGCTGCTTAGCGCTATGCAGACAAAGAAATGGATCTTGCCCAGTAATGGGATGCTGCAATTGTATTTTTTAGGTACCGAGGTAGGGTCGCAGTGGATTAAATGCGTCTAGGTCGATCTTATCAATGAATTAGATCCAGAAAATGGAGATCAGCTGGAGCTCTGCATAAGAATTCGATAGTCCGCTACCGATCAATCTCTAGGACTCTCCCTATCTAGTACAACGCTCAGCTGTTGGACTCCAGCCTTTCCCCGAGACATCCGAAAGGAGTACATATACTACCATGCTTGTTCTCTCATCGATCGGATAAAACTAACAAGCTCGGATTTATTGGTCTAATCCGAAAACCAGTTTCTTGAGGCCAGCTTCAAGAGATGTGACTGCCTGTACACGTGGTACTCTGAGGCTACTGATGAAGTTACTTGTGCCCAGTTTTGGTCCCCATCAAAACATTCACCTACCTAGGTAGTACCTAAGGTGTCCATAATCGTCTTTCACTGTACTACTGAGCCCAGCAGTAGCTACTAGTATATTTAATTGGGACACTTCCTGTACATAGTGAGCGGACCATCCATCGACCGAAATTGGGGTTGACTACAGTTGAGCAATATTTGATAAAATATGGGCGCAGTCCGAGTGACAATGGCAACCAAGCTTCATTCAGCCTGACCTCAGGTTTGGTAAATCAGCAAATATCGGTTTATACAAAGCACGAGACAGGCTGATCAGTTAACGAATCCTAACACAATTCTCCAGACACCAATGCACCTTAACAAACATAACACCACAAAGCTGCCTAATGGGTTTCATAGCCAGAGATCAGCCGCGATATCAAACTGTCAATGTTCTCCATAGCCCAACCCGTCCTTGTTGGAGAATTACCCACTTCGATATAAAAGTTGACGCCATCAAGCTCAAGCAATTGGTCTACTTCCGCAAGCTATCCAGTCTTGCTTGAAGATCGTCGTCGACAGGGTCACCACCACCACCGCCGCCGCTGCCACCGCCCACTGCCTGAGCAATCTTACCTTCAGGCACTGCTGCAGTTCCCAAGGCAGTAGGTGTTTCGCCAAGCTATGGTCAAGTTAGCAACACAACTCACAGGTCGTGGATACATTTAGACTCACCGCCTGGTTAAAGTCCACTCCAATCTCCTCCAAGACTTGCTCCACCACCTCATCGCCCTCCTCTTCGAGACCAACATCCATAGCATCGTCAATGGCATCATCCATCATCTCTTGTCGTTGATCCATAATATCGTTTTCTCGTTCAAATTCCATGGCGATTCGTTGGAGCTGGGGAAGGTTCATCGACTTGTTCATGCTTCCTAGGGCCATTGTAGCGCCCTTCATGGCTTGCATCATCTGTTCGTTCGTCCTGTAGGTCTATAAAACTTGGTCAGTCTCCGAGCTCGACTGTGCAAAGGCTGCTATTTACTTGAAGACGTAGCGAGATCTTTTGTAGTTGACTACGCATACTGTAAAACTTCTCAACGTATCGTCTCGTACGGACCAAGTCCTTGGCCTGGATTTTACAGGCTCCCATTTGCCCATTCTTGGCGCTTGTCTTGATTTGCTGGATAAGAGTCTTTTCTTGCTTCTCGAGTTTGACACGCATCTGATCAAGTTCGCGAATGGCCTTGTCTAGCATGCGCTGATTCTTGCGCAGACGCTCCGCAGGCGTCATGCGCTTTCCGAAAGCCCATTCCAGGATCTGTATGGCGAAGAGATTAGCCATCACACGCGCGATAGACCATGGCTCGACACCGCTGTTCTTACATTCATGATGTGCGGGGGAGCTGTTGTGGAAGAAGGAAAGAGGTTGGCTCGTCGAGGAAGAGTTCGAGGTATTCGAAATGGAGATGTCTAGCAGTTAGCAAGTCTGAAAGACCGCGGAGGTGCGTAAGGCGGCGAAGAGGATAAATATAAGAGTGTAACAAGAGTTGATTGCGACACTCACGGGCGTCCCGAAACTAGGCTTCTCTATGTCATCGCTCTGGACCAGCCTTGGAAGTGGTTACGATAAGATAAAAGGCCGCTTGGTCCAAGCGTCCGCCAATCAGATCGGGTATTGGTACGTAGCAAAATTCATGCAGAGATGGGTCGTTTCCATTGACTGACTTGTTCGGCAAGGATGAAGTTTCCGCCTCCCACCTTGCAACCCGACCGCCACAATTTAACGGCCTCACCTCCGAGCATTCATATTTTCACCCTTTGCTTCTCGCACAGAACATGCCGTTCGAAACTGATACAACCTGATACAACATGAGCCAAGACTATTTCAGCGGTAACGGCAAGGGCAAGGCCCGACTGCAACAGGAGACCGATTCTGACGGTGACAACCATCATGGCCACACCAACGCGCCGAACAGCAACCACGCATCTCCGCCACCCGCAGATTCCCGTGTTCAATATATGACCGTCGGCAACGGTATGGCATCTGAACATGCTGCTCGTCTTCAAAGCATGCTCGACGTCGATTCCGGCTATGGTGGCAGTGTTATGAGTGGCGACGACCAGCGTTCCATGGCTTCCGCTGCAGCATGGGATATGGCAATGCATCACGACCGGCCTGCCTCAGGTGCCGTACACCAGATGTGGTACAATGCCCATCGTGCAACTCTCGGCCGTTCCATCAACAAAGTGCTCGAATTACTTCAGAAGCTACAGGAAATGAATGCATCCTGGCCCGCACATTATCCTTCTGTTCAGCGAGCCCGCCAGGACTCCTCCGAAAGCTCGTCACGACCAACACTTTCTCATGCGCTCACGGGTATGGAAAACCACGCTTCGCATTCGCATGCTCCTCGAAACCCTTCCTTACGACGATCTATGACGACGGTCGAAGACGGTGCCGCCGAATCGAGTCGAGCTGCCGAGACTCGATCTATACCTGAGCCACGACTTGTCTCACCCCAGATTGCCCAGGAGTTCTCTGTTTTGAAGCTGGATCTTAAACTCGGGGCACTTCACCAAACCGAACTGGTGCATTCGCTGGAAAAGAGTTCCATTGCGTCACTACTTGATGGAAAAATCAGCTCCAGTATTAAACATCTTCTTGCTCTCCGCGAACGAATCGAGGATACTGCTAGCAAGGTTCTTATCACAGGTGATCTGAATGCTGGCAAATCAACCTTTTGTAATGCTCTCCTACGTCGAAAAGTTCTACCCGAGGACCAGCAGCCTTGTACTGCTATCTTTTGCGAGGTACTTGATGCCAGGGAGAACTCCGGTATTGAAGAAGTACACGCTGTGCACAAGAATGTTCCCTACGACCGAAATGATGAGTCGACCTATGATGTATTCTCACTTAAGGAATTAGAGAATATCGTCATCGACAACGAGACTTACACGCAATGTAAGATCTACGTTAAAGATAGCCGAAGCATTGACGAATCTCTCCTGAACAACGGCGTCGTGGATATTGCCTTGATCGACGCCCCCGGACTCAATTCTGATACTACCAAGACAACAGCTATCTTTGCCCGACAGGAGGAAATCGATGTGGTAGTGTTCGTGGTCTCTGCTGCTAATCATTTTACGCAGTCTGCCAAGGAGTTTATTTGGGCGGCTGCTGCCGAGAAGGCTTACATCTTCATCGTCGTCAATGGATTTGATGTCATTCGAGACAAGAATCGATGCGAGAAAATGGTGCTTGATCAGGTCGCTGGTCTTAGTCCTCGAACCCACAAGGAACACTCTGAGCTCGTGCATTTCGTGTCTAGCAATGCTATTCCAGTCGGCCCATCTCCTCCGGGTGGCCCTGGTGGTAGCGGCAGTGGAAGTGGAAGCAGCGGTGATCCTGGTGACGGAGACGACAAGGGCAAGGGCAAGGACGCCGAGAAGGTGCGGGATTTTGAGGCGCTTGAGCAGTCACTGCGAAGGTTTGTGCTTGAGAAACGCGCACGTTCGAAGCTTGCACCGGCTCGAACTTACCTCCTTAACATCCTGAACGACGTCGGTACTCTCGCAACAGTCAACCGAGACGTGGCTGAATCGGAACTGGAGCGAGTGAACAAGGAGCTAAGGGAGCTAGAACCTCAACTGGAATCCAGTCGCAGAGCACGTTCTGAGGTCAGTGAGAAGGTTGACACCAATGTTGAAGACACATGCAAGGATATCTACGACCACACTCGAAACACTCTCAATTCAGCCATTCTCCACTCGGGAAGCAGCCACTACGACGTCCCTTACCCCGGTATCTGGAGTGCTTTCCAGTATGCTGAGGATCTTAAGGAAGCTATGCTCACGAGCATCGCTGATTCGGTAGCGAATTGCGAAGAGTACGCTCGCAACAAGACTGTCTACGGCGTGAACACCATCAAGCAGCTGGGTATCCTGCATGTTGGCGACGAGTTCCAAAACCTCCAGTTCCGACCTGATGTCATGTTCCGACGGAAGCGAGATGCTCTTGCTCGTCAAGTCGATATCCCCACAGAGATAAGCGACTTTGTTGACTGGACCACCTTGCTGCAACGGCAGGAGAAGTTCGCCGGTACCGGCATGGCTCTTACAGTCGCCGGCGCAGTCGTACCCCGACTGATTGGCATGAACACATGGATGGATCAAGCCATTACAGCAACCAAAATCCTGACCAATGAGAACCTACGCCAGCTCATTCTTCCTGGTATTCTCGTTGCTGGTAAGTGAATTATTTGCATCGTTCGATACAGACTACTAACTGTTTAATAGCTGTTGCGGCTTCCGCCTATGTTCTACAGCAAATTCCCAACTCTCTTCCTCCTCGCCTAGCTACGAAGATCTCTACTCAGCTTTCAGAGATGGATTATGTTCATTCTAACGCTGCGCGCGTTTCCTCGTCTGTTCGCAAGGTCCTCCGTATTCCTGCTGACAACCTTCGCGTCGGTCTTGATCAGAGTCTCAAGGATCTCAATGCTAAGCGGGAAGAGACCATCAAGGTCAAGGGCGAAAGCGAGCGGGCTTCTCGTTTCTTCAGCAACCTCGTTCGCCAAAGTGATGGGCAGCGCGTCCAGGTCGAGGGTGTCGACCTTGAGACCCCGCCGCCGGGCATGCACTGATAGTGAAGCGCTTGGACGAGCACGATTTGGGTTTATACCGACGGGGTTCGTGTTTCAGATTGAGATGAGGATACATGAAAAGTACGGCGTTAACGGGCAGTTTTGTTTCCATGTGTAATATTTGATGGGACAAACAGAATGCTCCTGATTGGTTTGACATCAACTTCTCTCCTCATACCTTGTTCTCGAGTCTTGACAGTTTGAATCGAGCATGGTTGCTTCGGCCGCTCGATAGCTGTTTACGAGATTTCGTTACGCCCTGCTATTAAAAGAAGAAAAAAGACTACCCAGGGGTAGAACAGTTTTTATAGTTTATGCCTGCATGATAACGTCAATATTGATACCATTTACCTTGATCACCCACTATACTTCTATTCCCTTTGTGATAAACAAGACTTTGTTCGAAAGAGCGTTTGGAACTCCTCAATGTTAGCATGCGCCGAATAGTCTATAGCATGTTCACAAAGTACAATCTATGTTTAGGTTGCCATTTATACGAACTGTCAACTTGGGTTCCGTTTTGCGGTTCGAATGAGTTACTCGAGGAATAGATAAAGCATTCTCAAGGCTATGCAGCTTATAAAACCTTGAGACTCAGCACAACCTTGGTGGCAATATTGATTAACGATAAATTTGACCTCGTATTTCACTGTTCAAGCTGTTTGAATCTAGCTCTGTTTAATACGTGCAACCATCAAGTATATGATTGTCACCAGTCATCGATTGAAAAGGCTGTATGTTTCATAGATATATTGTGCGTGTCTTCGGACTGTCAACTAGTAATTATTGGGCGAGATTCAACATAAAAAATATAATCGTTATCGAGACGTTTCTGCTCGCCTGTGTCTCGCCCTATAAAGTCTCTCTCCTGACCTTTCTTATTAATACACTAGCTATCGTCATCATCTTCAGTAACCACTGGCAAAGATAAATCTGTGAATCAGGGCACAATCATCTTCAACTAGCATCGGTGCTCGCTGTTGTATTCTTGACTAGTACTATCGTTGTCCAGGGAATCATAAGAAATTACTATCTTATCGCAGTAAACGATGATTGCTTCTCGTGTCAATCGCTGTGTTCTAGATGTTGCCAGGCGACAAGTAGGCCACGATTATGCGCCGGCTCATCTTTGATACACCACATTCAAGTTTGACAGTCGATGATTGCCAAACTCATGGGTACCGCCTCACGGCGTCCACATCATACCTCGCAACCTCGCTTTCTCTTCTTCTCCTCCAAAGATGGCATCGATGGGCTGTCTTGCCAATTCACATATGGCTTGCTTATCGAGGCCAAAGTGTTGGGCAACGAGCTTATACTCATTAGACAATGGACTCCCAAATACACCTACGTCGTCGGTCTATCGCGATCATTAGCATTTTCGAGCGAGCCAGTTCTGTGATCATGACAGCCAGAAACTTACGCTGAGAGCAATCCTGGGTCCTTTGACACCTTTCCAGTGTCCAAAGTGATGCCCCTCAAACCCTCCCAACACCATCCCAGCCCTAACATTGCAACTTAGGCATAGCTCCAGGCACAGATCCCTCCTCGCGATCTCCTTCTTCGTCTCCTCGTCCTCCCAGATTACATGCCCCAGACGACCTGGCTCCCAGGATAGAAGCGTATCCAGCTCCTCCTTGGATCCGCTGGCTTCAGCTTCAGCGAAATGCACCGTGATCCCCAAACCTTGAGTTTTTGCCTCTTGAAAAACCTTTGTGAATATATTGATCTTACCCCCGGGTCGCGCTGTCGGGTCACCACACAGATCTAAGCCGACAACTCCCTTGTTGTGATATCTCATCGCAAGTTCCAGGGTAGCCGCGGCCTGCTCAGGCGTGTGTCTCCTATCTACGGAGAGAATCAGTTTAACGTGTAGGTCGTGATTTCGGCTCTCAAAAGTCGCGATTGTGTCCAGGAGAGTCGCGATATACTGTTCTGCTGAAAGTTGAGGGGTGGTGCGAGGTGTCGTCCGAAGCTCGAGATAGCAGACACCGTCATCCCGAAAGTCGTTCAGAACAGAATTAGTGGTGTACCGAACAGACTCCTCGTCTGTGATGAGATTGTATATATAACTACTAAAAAGTGGAAAGAAACTATTGATATGATAGGAGAGGGAGTCGTCAGTAATCTATACTCAACTCATAACTTTGAGTCTTACAGCGGCTACTCACGTTTTCAGGTCGTAATCATGTTTACCTTCGGGCATTACTGCCAGAGGGTCATCTAGATCTGTGCG
Source organism: Fusarium heterosporum (assembly GCA_013396295.1). Lineage (NCBI taxonomy): Eukaryota > Fungi > Ascomycota > Sordariomycetes > Hypocreales > Nectriaceae > Fusarium > Fusarium heterosporum. The sequence continues at coordinate 276,787 of JAAGWQ010000109.1, read as the reverse complement.
TCCAGTGTCTTTCTTACGTTGCCATACTTCATGAAGAGCACGGCGCGATATACTTCCCGTCAAATGGGCATGGAGCTTGTATTATTAGCCTCAAAGTGTGATGCGAAAGGATGGGCGGGCGGGGTTCTGATCACCTCTATTTTGGGCAACTTAATGTAGTCCATTTTTGTATTCTCTTATTTCCATGTGCGTAGCTGGTCTGTCATCAAATTTGTTGAGCATGTGTTTCGTGATCACTTGAGAGATGTTGGTGGAGACAAATACCTTTGTCAAGGTCCCTACCCTGAACATCTCGGAAGTGCGACCTCAAAATAGGCAATACTGTACGTCATGGTAAGAAAATAAACAGAACTTTACGATCGCATTCATATAGATGGTTCAAATTCTATAATAAATGCATTTGCAATAGCAAGAGGGCTCACACGACTCATACACTCTAACAAAACGATCATTAGGCACACATTAGGTTGTAGCTTGTATAAAGCTCACACGTAAGTCATCAATGATACAGCTTTAATGTGACAAAATACATGTGGAACCGCCTTTCCTAGAGATGAGATCGCAGCCATTACCAACCCATCATATACTTTACACCGGTACCCATGCGCCATGAATGCGTTGCGTTCTCGTCTTTGCGGTCCTGCCCAGTTGCAACCACCGTGGGTTTCCGTCGGCCATATACGCCGTAAACAATTATCGTACACATGGAAAGCCTGCTTTTCGGCCCAATGACGACTGCGCCTAGCAACAAAAGACGCTGTCTAGAATATCCTCATACCCAGAAATCCGGGGTCAAGGTTTGTGGTTTGTTGAATGCGTGGCACCAAATTGGTTGTTTACAGAGAAGGTTGGGCCTGCTTGCCCTCGAGGGCGGCACCAACTTGGTCGGCGGTGCTCTGCTCGGTACCAGCAGTCAGAAGCTCGCTGCCGCTTTGTCGCATGTTGTACTCTTGCTCCATAGCAGTGAGCTGTTGGTCCTCGGCGAAGGACAGGGCGAAAGGAACACCGAAGAAAAGGGCAGAGGTAGTGATCACCCAAGCACCCTTGCCGCTGAAAGAGAGAACACTCCAAGCAGCGTTGCTAACAGTGCTGGCCTTGCCGGAGATCCACGAGCGGGTAGTGGGGGGAACGATATCGCGCAGCGCATATAGTCGCTCAGCGAAGGTCTCGTCTGTAGGATCGTAGTCAGAGTCGTTGGAAATCTCGGAATCTGTAAATATGGTTAGTATGCACAATATCGTGGATGCGATTCGAGGTGCGGGGGTAGATTTTACCAGTATCCGAGTAGTCATCATCGTCCTCCTCAATATCAGGACCAGCCTGAGCGTGCTGGAAGTGCTCGTCCTCGACCTCGGTGAGAGTAACCATTTTGAATAATTGGAGGGAAACGTGTGTAGGGTCGATAGATTCAAAGTTATTAGGATGATTCGTCAAGAGCTTGCGGAGTAGCAAGTTATCGAGAGATGGTAGCCCAAATCACGATAGAAAGAGAACTCGTGAGAAACTGGGACAAGTGAATTACTTGATTGAGCAAGTTTTCGATAAGAAATCCCCGATAAGAAAGGGAATTCTATTGATGTCTAGTCGATGAGTTGGCGTTGACGTTGGCGTAACGATGTCATCCACGAGTAAATTTTTTGGAGGTTCCTCGAAGCTCCGCTACACCGTGGTTTAGCCGATAGAATGACGTCGTCACGTGCCTTTCTGTAGCCATAGAACATCCAAATTATATACTTCAAGAACGTTACTTATTAGAAGTCAGAAAGATATTGTCAAGTTTTCAAATATGAGACAATTACAAATATCGCTGCGCACCAGAGGTTCCATATGTAGTACCCCTGTATTCCGGAGGGGTTTAGCCATGTATCAGGATGGATGGAAACAAGAAAATACTGTATTTATTCATACATGATAGATCAACACATAATTGGATAGGAATATTTCGAGTCGATGAAGCAAAGTTGGTGATGTCCTCATGACTGGCCAACAAGCCCACAGCCATGCCCCGTACTGCAGGGACACTCACGAAGCTATATGCAATCTGAGAGTACTTCGCTAGACTCCTTGGACATGCATGATCCTCAGCAAGTGTCCGTGACAACAGTATATAACGCGCAGATGTGATAAGCTGAGGCATCGCGATGCCGTGGCCGATGATAGAGGGCCTGGATTGCGAGAGACTGAAGATGGATTCTTGGAAATCTAGATCGCATAGACCCAGCACACTTGTTTGGGCTACGACTTAATCGCACAAGATTCGTGTAGACCTTGAGGAAAAGGTATCGGAGCTAGGCAAGTCTTCTGTACTGCCACAGGCCCTGTGCCTTGATTTGCTTCTTGCTTATACCCATTGCCATCCTCGCTATTGAACCATAAACAAGAAATGCATCCGCAAGGGAAGGTAGGAACACCACATCACGAGGACATCGTGAAATATCAGAATACGGGGGGTCGGGTTTGGTAAACTGAAGCTCATATTGTTGAGTTGTTGAAGTGCGCAATTTTGACTCTGAGAGACGTTGGTTTCGTTGTCCTATAAACAGGGGCACTAGTACGTAATTTGTTTATTCCCCTGCTTCAAAAGACACGACACATGACCGCCGATGGAGCTCGTTAATATCGACGAGAAGCCATTGGAATTAAACATCAGGCATCGTGACCTCTTGAGTATGTTTCACTGTATTGAATTGCGGGGAAGTCTACGCATATGTGGCATTGATAAACTATACTACGGAGACCTAATTGCCGTGATGAGCGGTAAACATACATACAAGACGCAATCTACGCAAGGGTCTTGGATTACGAAGCCTTCAAACCCAGCTGGGTATGTTTCAACCTCGTGATGTACTCGAAATCTCGTCTGCAATCTGGAGTATGTCGTGTGACAGCGTTGGTGTAAATAATACACTCGCCGGGGCCGCGATACTCTACCAGAAGTAGAGACAGGCAACATGGCCTACTCATCAAGAGTAGGTATAGCATCTACTAGACACCCCGTAGGAGAAAAGGAAGGAGCTTGGGCCGTCAGTGGCAAGGGGCTGTTGAGCAGATAATTGGGATCTGATCTGGGTAATTTGATGTGAGTGGTCTAGGTGCGTGTAAGAGGTGACCAATACCCGTCATTATTTACGCCACGATACCATCGTACCAGAAGGTGAATTCAAACTGGAGCACATAGATACATGAATACTTTTGAATCATATAATCTCTATGCCGATATGTCGTCTCCTGGCTGTGAATCTTGGAATAAAAATGCATCAGGTCACATTCGCTGGCCACACGTGTCTGTGCCGTTGGTCCGCGTACAGTCAAGGATGCCATATAGACATTGCTGGGATACTATGGCGATGGCTCTTTGTATCTAGGTAGCTTTGTGTGCTATGTACCAAGCACATTCAGTAACGAGGGAAACAGGTCCACAACCCTTACGACGATTCGGTTGTTTCTGACTATGTCCGCGTAGTATTTTGGAGATCCGGTTCGTCTAAGCTAACTGTCTTCCTCACCGCAAAGATGCCAGAAACGAATAGGCTCTATGCCACTAGTTAAGGGAGGGGACAATGAAGCTATCGTGACCTTGCATGGGCGACCCTGATCCCCGGACGTCTCACAAAAGGGACGTGGATATAATCCATGTGTTTATAGCGTCGTTAGGTAGCCGATTTGTACGTAGAACAGGACCACAAGCGGCTCATAGCCGGTACCTGAGGATCTTCGGGGGTCGGCAACACGTTCGGCCGGGTATCGAGAGATGTTACCCACAAACAGGGCAGATGGTGGACTTGATTGCTCACTACCTGGAGGAATTGCATTCTGGGGACCATCGCTGAGCCACTAGCTGTTGTCGTCGACGAAAACTCTTCCCCAACATTCCACTTGGTGGCACTTTGAACAAGGCCGGCCAGGCGCCAGCAAGGTATCTTGGGTACTTGTAAGCTACGTACCATCGACTGGAATAACAATAGACAAAAAGCACGCGTACCCAATAAGGGAACATAATTGTACATCATGCCGAAGCTTGCCTGTTTGTCCCCAGCAGGTTGGGCTAGTCAAGAATTGAGTCAATTGGTTAATATACATACATGTAGAATATCGCGAGGTGCGTATTTTTAACATCAAGCAAGTATATATGAGCAACAGGTAATTGGTCTTCAACAATACTTGAGAAAAACAAGTGACCATGAGTACGTATTACTGCTGGAGCAATTGCTTTGTAATACAGCCGGAAAAGTCGGCTTCGTATGTGAATATCAAAATTCAGGTACGAGACAATGTCTGAGCATACGTACGCAAAAATAGAAACTCCCACGACAAGGTACAACCCGAATGGAAGCTTGAGAATGGAAAGGGTGGGTAACTACGGCCGTGCTACATAATGGATGTACCGTACATTTACTTACGGTGACCCAAAGAGGTAGCAAGGTGGAGACAGTTAAAACGCATCACGACACAAGATAAAACTTCGTGACACCTCGTAACAATCAACATGCGCATGGTCAACAGTGTGGACTCATGGGAGCCACTTGTATTACGTGTAACGGGGAGAGATGCCCTGGTATTGGGCATGATGTGATAACAGTTTCAATGGTGAATCAGCACGTCAGAAACAGGTAAAATCCTCCAATGCAAGCGAGTGCCTGGAAGTGTATAATCCAGATGTCGCAAGAGCCATCGGGTTTGACACCTAGATACAAAGGCAAGGAAGAGGCTGTGTCCGAAGTCGGCGCCATGGTTAATTATCAATGACACCGACCAATATCTTGGGATGGACATCATCATATTAACTTTTTGTTTCCTCCAGCCTTGGAGTAGTTATTTGCAAATCACGTATCCTCTATGCGAGTCACAACTAACATGCAATCGAATGAGATAGCTTGTAGCGCAATTGTTTAATTGGGTCATCAATTAAAAGCCTTTTGTAATGGTCACGAGTATTGAAGGCATGGCAACTTCTAATCATGAAACTGTAATCTTAGAAAAGAGCCAGAAACCTCAAATATCGAGCATCGTGGCCTTGACCTCGTTGTCAACAATGGTGCCTCGCTCGGTTAACCAGCCAGGTCACATAGTAAGGGGTAGCCTAGCCACACCCCCTAAGGATGAGGACCGATCTATCTAATTTTTTGCGCGCCTCGTGACGAGTCACCAGCGTCCGCCTCCAAGCGCCGGATGCGGGGTGCAGTAAAAACACATACAAGGAAGGGAAGACAAACCAGAGGGATTAGAGGGGCCACGAGACGGCGACAAAGCAAGAGTGAAAGCTTGGACACGGCTCCCGGAGGCACAGGACAAGCACGCAACTCGCAAACAGTCTTGGCCTTACCGTAATGTGAAAGGATACTTTTTCCTCTAGAGGTTGGCCAGGTGGTGTAAAAGTGACTGGCTGTGCCGTGCAGTGGAACAAAGGGAAACGGTGGCTGTCACGAAAGCTGCAAGATCAAGTAAACTGGGGGTAATGGAAATGACGGGAGATGAGGAGGAAGCGGGTCATGGGGAAAGCTTTGAAGTTTTTTTTCAATTCTTTCCTCACTCTTGCCCTTGTGCCCAGACTCTTAGATCCAAATCTGACCGGGGAAGACTGGAGTCGTTAGAAAACCTGGGGGTAATAGAAATCCAGATCCAAGTTTAAAATGCACTCTAGCAAGACTTATCGGTGCTACCGGCCCTCGGCCGTGTGGGGCTCTCCGGGGCAGCCCGGGGGCGTTTCTTGCCCGGAAGGTAAGGTGTGGGTGTCGGCTCCGTTTCCTGTGGAACAGCAACATATTATGGTCGTGTTCTTTTTGCGTAACAGATGGAGAGAACAAGAGGGGGGAAAAAGTCAAATCAGTGAGGGGAAATCTAGAGTCTGGAGTCTGGGGTATTGGAGAATAGTTTCGTGTCCCAGTCGAGTGGAATCATGGACTTACAATTGCAGAGCATGAATGACAACGACCATGAGACATTCGAGAGGCAAACAGACCAATCTTCTATACATTATGTCATTGTGAGAATGCCATGGTATGCTGTGAAACTCTCGTCTTATGCCAGACGTGTTCATTATTCCGCAATGGAAACCCCTCGTGCCGCAGTCAAGTGCTCCTCGACGCCCTCGAGGTCAAACATTGTGTCATTGATGATACCCCGGGGAAGGTACCTGTACGTAAGTACCGAGCCAGCGGCCCCGCGTCGGCCGGAGGAACCCTGTCGAGGCCCGGTCCTTTGAGTAAAACGCAGGCTTTTATTCCTTACAACGGGCATATGGGTGTGGGAAACTGGAGTGAACTACCAACAAGCTGGTAACTGAATTGCCAACACATTTTCACCTTGATTGATTTCGAACTTCATGACTGTGACCGTGATTGTTACTGGATCTGGGGAATGGATCTACCCCAAGATGATAATTGTTGCCCCTGGAAATGGGGACTAGACCCGGGCCCCGTGATCGTCCCCCCTTTGGGATCGGTCAAGCCTCCAAGGCCTGGAAGTTTCGGTGAGGACGGGCTTCAGTCAGGTGAGCCAGATTTCGGTCTATTGTCTGGGGTATGAGAGCAACTCAGCTAGCCGCCTGGCATTTCTGATGCGGTCAGATTCAGCGCCAGCTTCCCGTCTGGGGTAGTGAGTCGTGTATTCAGGTACCGCACCCTTTTGGGGTAGGTTGTTGGCCTGTAAAGAAAATTTCGATGGCTTATACCATTTTTGGGGCAATGTTCCATTAGGAGTGAAGCATGTTCGCCGTCTGCTGGGTGTACAGAAGTTTCAGAGCCAACCAAAAGTTGACTCGGCTTGGCTGATGCGAAAATGCAGCATAATCTTACACAACTTCAACAATGAGCTGACACGATGGTCAATACATGGGTGATCCATTGAAGTTATTCCTGCTCTATCAAGTACATGACACTTCTGTATCGCAATGGACCAGGATGGATATCAGAAAGGTTCCGCGTCAAACCAGCATGAAAATAGTTAGACGCAAGTACTCTAGTCTTGTATGATTCACTGGGCCGATTGTTTCGTTTGTTGGCGTTGTAAGGTTTAATACGGCCTCTATTAGAACCACCAACTCTCGCTAAGAACGTGCTCATGGGCACATCATTTCGGACAGTTATTACAGCAGTCGTACAGTGCAGTCCAGAGCTATGTACATGTGGACCAGGGTCTTGGAAGATGTATAACCCCGTAACTGCTCTCAAAGGCTCAAGAGGAATGAGAGAAAAGTATCATTGAAAAAACCTGAATTCAAGGTAGGATCTGCATGTCACGAAGTTGTCATTGACGATGACTCGCAGAGACAAGACGAGCCAACGAGGTGAGTGAATTGAACTCACCATTTTGCACACCGTTTGGATGGACCCCAAAGAAGCCAAGCGCGGGGTGCCGTTTTCATGCATAGCGCATGGATAGTTATGTAGACTTACGTTATCAAAGTCTGAAAATGGAGGCTCTTTATGTCGACTTACAGTGAGCTTGTCGCGTATGAGACAGAGCCTTCGTTTGACCGAACTAGCCTCCGCAATTTTTTATTTTCTTTCTAGCATTAAAGCCAATCCACAAGTTTTGAGCATAGTAAAGTTTGTGGTGGTAAGTTGCTCGATCTCATGACAAAAATCTAAAGTAGAGTTAAGGGTTACCCTTCACAATCGATGTGCACTAGTGATGTCAAACGAAAATCTGGAGAAGGCGGGATTCTATGCAAAAACTGCAGAGCCTCGAATAACCGGGCCTTCCCCACTAGACAATTTTGAATCTCTGGGGGGGACGTCCCCTGTGAGTGAGTCTCAACTCACTGGAGAGCAGTTTCGAGGTTGAACGGTCAGGACAGGAACCAGGTGTTCGGTCCAGGTCAGGTTACAGAGAATGGTTTCCTCTTGAGGGTTAGATCAAAAGCGCTATTGTGTAATTGAATGGGACTTTTTCTTTCTGTATCCGTACTCCTTGAGGTCATGATCACGATCCGGGGGGCGTTGCTGCAGCCAAACCAAAATTCTTTCTTCTCGACTCTTCTGGCGGGCTTAGCTGGGGACTACAGTGGGTTCCGCTCCAGAAGGGGGTGGTGCGAATTGAGAGTGCTTAGAAAGACCGGGCCGGTGGTAATCAATACAATTTGTTACCTGTTATTTGTTATGTATGTACTATAGGCTGCGCATTTTTCGTGTGAGTTTTGAGAAAAGAGATGAACCCGAAGAAACCGGGAAAACCACAGGTGATTTGATGCCCGCAATGTAAGTCAGATGCTGCAAATTAGACTGTTGTGGCGGGGGGTTTAGTTATGTTCCAATGGATGTCTGTCTGCTCAATGCACTGGAGCTGGAGGTCGGGCTGCCTGGTGCAAAATACAAGCGAAGGCCCCAAAATAGACACCCGCCGGTCTAATGCCCCAGTGAACTCCCAGCAGGGTCTGCCCCACAAAGATCCAAGGGGGTGTGGCCAAGGTGAGCGGGAGACCCAGACCTTGCAAGGGATGTGGTTTTTTTATGGCAGCGTGACAGCTTTTACTCGCTACCTACGGGCGTGAGGTGACGGTGTAAGAGAATGGGAGTAGAATAATCCAATGCTGGAGACATCAATGCTTGTTGGTACGTACTATACTTGGTCAACAGACTATGGATTGCTCCATTGCAAAGGAAAGAATGGGTACAAAGTGAATGTACCATCGTACACTCCTGGGTCAGTGTTGAGAGACACTTTGACACTGGCAGTATATAAAGCTTCCATCGCCAGTCCAAAGTTCATCCGCCTTGAAAGTTGGAGAGATAAGTCACTTGACCTCAAGCCTCTTGTTCTTTAAACCTTCACCTTTTGCATTGCTTCTGCTTCTCCAACAACAGAACGAAGCTTTCGACCTTTACCCTACCCCCTCTTATCACCCCTATTCTCTATAAAAGATCCCCTTCCCGGCACCTTGGCTTGAGCTTTTTTGGAATCCTCGTCATCTCAATCCTCGCCGACGTATCAAGAGAGCTTTTGTTATCTCTTGTCCAGACCGTCTTCAGTTTCTATTTTTGACAGGGCTGACGGATGGCTGCGCAGAGTTCGTGCACACCCAAAACAAGACAAATCGTCAAGTCAGGTTTAGTTGTGCTAACCAGTGTCAGAATCATAACCAAACCTCTTCTCGTGTGAGAACAAACAAACCACCTATTCCCAAAGAAAAGATCAACTTCTTTTCTTCATCATCATCTTCTTCTTCTTCTTCAACGCCCCGCTATAAGCTCGGCACATCCGACTTGATCGTCACAAACATCCCGCCGGTAAGTAGCGGATTAAGTCTTATCTGACTATGGCACTGCCCCAGAAATTCCCCTTATCACGAATCCATGATCCAATTGATTGGCTTTCCCCTGATTTCCACTACCCAATGATGAAAACACGAGCGCCGGCCCGGGCGGTTTACACCGGGAATTTGGCTGCTCCGTATTGGAGATAAGCCGTAGCCGCAACCAGCCAGCCCCCCAGCCTGTGCAGCGCTATTCAGGTCCCGATCTGGTGGCGCTCACTGAACATGGGCGCCCCGGGCGAGGCCTGGCTTGAGGCTCCCGGTACGGGTTTCGATGCCACCGCTAGATCACTGAGTTTGGCCATCACGGGCGCAGTCAATGGCAGCTATGGACTCTAGTGGCCTTTGAAGCTCGGCTCAAGGTGGTTGCGGTGACGGCCAGGGAACTGTTATCTTCAGCTTCCTTGCTTGCACGAGTCGAAATGTCTATATAAGACACTCACAGCTGGCTTTTATCCCATCTCCATTCTCTTCATCATCGTAATCCGTCTCCCCGTTCTGTTCATCTTGCGTTTACACCATCAAACTCCACTTTACCATCTAGGCATACCGCCAAGATGGCGCCTATAACAGAATCACCCACTGACATGGTGTCCTCCCAGACTTTTCCTGAATACACAGATCCTTTACAGGAATCATCATCCACAATGACTGCCAACTCCGCCAACCCCGTGGCCAACGTCAAGGCCACTGAGGCCAGCCGTGGTCCTTCTCCCCAGCCTACTCACTTCTCTGTTCCTCTGCAAAATGGTTACGGCGGCAATGGTCACCGCATTCTGCGATCTGCCACCGTTGGCTACATTGCCCCTGAGTTCACTGGCAAGCCTGAGCAGAAGCAGACTGTGAAGTCTATCATCGCGGCTGCTGGCTTCGTCCCTGAGCCCCAAATTGATGAGCAGATCGAGTGGTTCTACGAGAAGCTTGGCATCGATGATGTCTACTTCCATCTCGAGACCCCCGACGTCATCTCTAGTCACATCACCTCTCTCTATGCCGCCAAGGTTGCTTCCTTTGCTCGCGAGGATAAGCAGGAGGAGATCAGACTCGACATGGAGGCTAACGACCATGCCATCTACATCGACACCAGCGTTGCTGGTAAGACACACGTCGCCGGTCCTCGCTACGAGGAACGCCTTGAGGCCAAGTACATCGACCACCCCGGCACCAGCAAGTACCGCGTTGAGACTTTCCGATCTCCCGCTCTCTTGAGCCCCGAGTCCAAGGCCACTCTCCGATGCTACTTCGTTTACCAGTGCCAGTTTGCTACTCCCCCTGAGCAAACTAGCCCCAAGGAGACCAACCTTGATCTCATCTCCGATGTTGGTTTCCTTCAGAAGGCTACTGCCAACACCAAGCAGATCTACCAGGACATCATTGAGCTGGCCGTCAACCGAGCCGGTCCTGTCATTGAAGTCTTCGACATCGAGGATACTGATGAGAAGCGAATGGTCGTTGCCTTCCGCTCCCGCACTGCCCAAGGTCTCTTCTCTGCTCTCAGTGACCTTTACCATTACTATGGCGTTACCTCTTCTCGAAAGTACCTCGAGCAGTTCTCCAACGGTATCACTGTTATGAGTGTCTACCTCCGACCTGCTACCGACATTATCGACAGCAACGATCAGTTCCCTTCTTTGGAGGAGTCTATTGACCAGATCTCCAAGGAGGTCTCTCTCCTCTACTGTCTTCCCCACAACAAGTTCCACAACCTTTTCCTTGACGGTCAGCTCAGTCTGCAGGAATCCGTCTACGCACACTCTGCCTGGGTCTTCGTCCAGCACTTCCTCAACCGACTGGGCCCCGAGTACGCCTCTCTTGCTGAGCTTCTGGATGTTAAGAACAACGCGCAGCAGGCTCTTCTCTCCAATCTCAAGCGCCGTCTTCGTTCCGAGACCTTCACCCCTGATTACATCTACGAGATTATCCAGAACTACCCTGGCCTTGTTCGCGCGCTATACGCCTCTTTCGCCAACGTCCACCTTGTCAAGGACCAGGAGGATCCCGTCAAGGTTGTTTCCTCCAGTCTGTCTGTCGAAGTCCTTTCCGACGACGCTCTCAAGGACAAGATCGCCAAGAACGTCAACAACGAGCACGATGAGATGGTTCTCACTGCCTTCCGTGTGTTCAACAACGCTATCCTCAAGACCAACTACTTCACTCCCACCAAGGTCGCCCTGAGCTTCCGTCTCGACCCCTCCTTCCTTCCCGATGTCGAGTACCCCAAGCCTCTCTACGGCATGTTCCTTGTCATCAGCTCTGAATCCCGAGGTTTCCACCTCCGATTCAAGGACATCTCTCGTGGAGGTATCCGAATTGTCAAGTCTCGCAACAAGGAGGCTTACGGTATCAACGCCCGCAGTCTCTTCGACGAGAACTACGGTCTTGCCAGCACACAGCAACGCAAGAACAAGGACATCCCCGAGGGCGGCTCCAAGGGTGTTATTCTGCTGGACCCTAAGCAGCAGGACCGTGCCCGTGAGGCTTTCGAGAAGTACATTGATAGTATCCTTGATCTTCTCCTGCCTGCCGAGACCCCTGGTATCAAGAACCCTATCGTTGACCTTTACGGCAAGGAGGAGATCATCTTCATGGGTCCTGATGAGAACACTGCTGAATTGGTTGACTGGGCTACCGAGCACGCTCGCTCTCGTGGCGCCCCCTGGTGGAAGTCTTTCTTCACTGGCAAGTCTCCCAAGCTTGGTGGTATTCCCCACGACGCCTACGGCATGACCACCCTATCCGTTCGTGAGTACGTCAAGGGTATCTACCGAAAGCTCGAGCTTGACCCCTCAACCATCCGCAAGATGCAGACTGGTGGCCCCGATGGTGATCTGGGCAGCAACGAGATCAAGCTTGGTAACGAGAAGTACACCGCCATTGTCGATGGTTCCGGTGTCCTTGCTGACCCCAACGGTCTCGACCGTGAGGAGCTTCTCCGCCTTGCCCACGGCCGCAAGATGATCATCGAGTACGACGTCTCCAAGCTGTCTTCTGAGGGTTACCGAGTCCTGTGTGACGACGTCAATGTCACTCTGCCTTCCGGCGAGGTTGTCAACAACGGTACTTCGTTCCGTAACACCTTCCACCTTCGCGACACTGGCCATGTTGACTGCTTCGTTCCTTGTGGTGGCCGTCCCGCCTCCATTGACCTTATCTCGGTCAACCGCCTTATCAAGGACGGCAAGTCCGTCATTCCCTACCTCGTTGAGGGAGCCAACCTCTTCATCACCCAGGAGGCCAAGCTCCGCCTTGAGTCTGCTGGCTGCATCCTGATCAAGGACGCTTCTGCCAACAAGGGTGGTGTGACTTCATCCTCCCTCGAGGTTCTCGCCTCTCTGTCGTTTGACGACCAAGGTTTCGTTGAGAACATGTGCCACAACGCCCAGGGCGAGGCTCCTCAGTTCTACCACGACTACGTCAAGCAGGTGCAACTTAAGATTCAGGACAACGCTCGTCTTGAATTTGAGGCTATCTGGCGTGAGCACGAGCAGACCGGCGTTGCCCGATCTATCCTATCCGACAAGCTCTCTGTTGCCATTACCGATCTTGACGAGAAGCTTCAGCACTCCGACCTCTGGGACAATGAGAAGATCCGCCGATCTATCCTTGAGGATGCCCTTCCCCGCCTCCTGCTTGAGAAGATCGGTCTCGATACCTTGATTGCCCGCATTCCCGACTCCTACCTCCGAAGCATCTTCGGCTCCTACCTCGCCAGTCGATTCGTGTACGAGTTCGGCAGCAGCCCCAGCCAGTTTGCTTTCTTCGACTTGTAAGTGTAACCACTGATACCTCGATACAAACAAGATACTAACTAGTGTTACAGTATGTCTAAGCGCATGGCTCAGATTGGCAACTAAAATGTCGATTGCGTCGACTACAAAAGGTGTTGATGGATGTGATTTGATTTGTTTTTAGCATAGCATTATTGTTTTCTCTAATGAGAGATGAGCATTGTTACGGTGTGTTTTAGTACGGTCCTGGCATGGGCCTAATGAAGATCATGGATGGCAAGGTTAAAGAAAAGTCAGAAAAGACTATGTTCATGTAGTCGATAGTAATTACAGATTTTGAAGTTCAAGTTTTCTCTCTAGCAAGCTTGTGATGTCTCTAGATTAACTACATAATCATCGTGATGTCCCTGCTTCTGCTTGATTACATGCTAGAGGAATACTCTGTCAACGCATTGTCTCGACATAATTATTTACTTGCCCAGTGCTCGTATGTAACCAGACCCCTCTAATTGATCTGTGAAGTTGTAACGAAGATTTGGTGAGAAAACTTATGTGTCTTGATCATACTGGCTCATACTCTCTGGTGGAAATATCGAGATAGCGACAGAATGTGTATTCACATACTGCGTGTTGGGAGGGTGACAGTTTCTGGAGGCATAGTTTCACGTAAGCCATTCATTGGCGAGATAACGCCTTGCATGCATATGTATATGCTCGTGGCTGCATCATGGTCTCCTCAATATGATATGTATATGTATATGTATCGTGGCAATGCATGTGTGGTTGAACTTTAGCGAATTTGGCAAAGCAACACGTGATACGCATAGAGGCTTAAGATGCCACCTCAATTGCGAGAAGGTGTCGTATAAATGCTGACTTTGAGGTTCGATATAAGCGGACGCGACATTTATACGGCCAGGTGGTTTACACCACAATAGTTGACTAAGCCCTGATCTCTCTCTTATGTTATCGCTGGCTCAATTCTGGACAGGGCTGTTTGTTAGTTAATAGGAGCATCATATGCTGCATGAGTAGTCCTTGGGAGCTTTGATGTTCTTATCGTACTCTGTAGCATAGGCAATCATACTGCATGCCTCATACACGTAGTAGTTAGGTTCACTAAAACTCAACGTGAGGTTGCATATTGCTGACGACAGTGGTGAGTTTGAGGCCCCTGGGGGTTGTATTTAGTGACAAGAAAAGTATCAAAGCATGTCAATCAGTAAGCATACGGAGTAGATGGTGATGTTAGATGATCAGCTTCGCCGGGGTAGAAAAGTCAAGGTCAATGACAAGGCCAAGGGTGGATTTGAAACGCAACTTTGACTCAAAGCCAATAATGTCAAGTTCCCCTGAGCAAGACCCATTTGGCGTTTGAACGTTTCAGCGCTCGAAGGGCCGAGACGCGGGTGCCCTGGGCGATTCCCCGGCTGCGTTAGGGCGAAAGCTAAGCATTTGAGAAAGGTTCAGGGGTTTTAATGGGACACGCTTCATCCCGTCTTGTCGCAGGATCCATATCACGACGAAGACTGAATATTCATGGAATATTCGTACTGCAAATACAGAATAGGCATACGACTGCTGAGCATTTTGTTTTGGGCACTACATACGAAGCAACTAAACATTTGGGCAAAGATGCCATGCTCTTTCTGATTGACCTTAACGCTTTATTGGATTTCTCTTACTGGTTGAATATTGCAAAAGGAGAGAGAATCCATCACCCCTTGTTGCTATGGATGTACGTAGCCTCTTGCCAAGCGCCTCATTTATCTCCTTTTCTTTTTTATGTTTCTTTTTCTTTTTCTTCCAATGGCCTGAGATCAACTAGCAAACTACTAGACCCTGACATCCACTTCGGTCCATGTTTATCAGGGTCTTGTTTCGTTCTCTCCATAATGGAGATTGGTGGAAGTAAAACCTGCTAGAAAGATTCTAGAGTGATCTTGTAAGCAGAATGAGTTAGATCTGTTCTTCTTGAATCAGTTACAGAGACCTCTTTAAACTTGGTTGGACACACTAAGGATGTCACTCGCTCAGCACAATGACTAAAGTATGACACTGACAGTGAGTGTCTGTCAGTGTCATCGCCATGAATCTTGCATTTTCTGTCTCAATACGATAGCGGAGCCTTTTTCTTGGTGCTCAGACGCCAGATTTCTCTTGCCAATGGAAAGAGCCCACCCGCTAGAAAACGAAACTTGGACCGCCCAAGCTCCGCTGCGCTACCAACGCTTCTCCTGGCTAAAAGTAGCCAGGCGCAGGGCGGCAGCTCACTTTATTATTACTGCAACCCTCGCCAACCTTCTCTTACAGACACGGAACAAAGATCGTCGCTCATTCTCTCCAGTTTTTTCGTTAATCAGGCCCCAGGTCCTATTCGATCCCGCGCGCAGAATCAGAAGCACCCTCGTGTTGGACAAGCCTGTGGCTGGCCACTGGGCACATTGACGGGCATTGATTGTTATTGTTGTTACGAACGCAACCTACTGAACGACACCAATCGAGTGACGAGTACCACGGTCCCCGAACTGATATCACACGCCCCGACGACGAAAGCAAACAAACAAACAAGATTCCGAATCAATCACGGAACAGGATAGGATCTGCCACCCGCCTACTACGGCGATAAACGGCCCCCAGCCGTCAGCAAACAACACTCCGATTTAAAATAAGAAAAATCAAAGACGGCGCTTCTCGAGAGCCAGGGGTCAAGCGTATCCCATCTTTTGGTGCCTCGCGCCTTCAGGCTTCAGCTCCAGGGACAGATTGATTGACTTTCCTGACGGCCACGTCCGTCATCGCTGTCTTTCACCATGACACGACCATCTATTGTCCGCGCCGGTATGTGCCTACGTATTCGCTTTGCCCTCTTGCTATTTTGCGCCCAGAGTCTGGAACGAGATACCAGCGCCATCACCAATGTCACCCTAGGTCTCAGCCTTTCAGATTGAAATTAGGTGTGCATGGCGCATCTCTAACGCAGCCTCAGCCTCATCCTCATCCTCTTCTTGTTTCGGCCGTCCCTCTTACAGTACTATTTGCCCTTTTCTTTCCCTAACCCCCTTGACAACTTCGTCTATCCAACCACCAGGGCCCTTGGATTGGTCGTCAAAGCCTCCCTTGCCTATTCATCTTTGATTGCTTTCTGTTCCCTAACGTTTCATCCAAATCTCGTCTACCCCTGCCCCTAGACTACCATCCAGGCTTGACACTTTCCTTGCTTTCTGGTATTGCTGCTAGTCACGACACATACATTCCAACCACTCAAATTTAACCTTTGCTTCTTCGTTTCGCGCCCTCATGCGGTTCTTCTGATGACACACTATACTAACATATACGATCGCTTCCTTTGACTGTAGACACTATAGATCTTCAAGATCATCACGCTCCATCCGCGCAAGACCACACCAAGAGCCCACGATTGGGCGGTACTGCCAACTCCCTAGGTCCCCACCAAGCTGAGACTATCCGTGAGGTCTCACACGACACAGCAGACGAACAACGTCGTTCCCCTCGAGTTTCGCTAGACAATCGCAACAGCCTTGACGAAATTGATTCCTTCGCAGACGAGCTTGTCGCAAACAATACCGGTCCAAGCTCTCGCGCTCAAGGCACTCGCGGTAACAACGATAGCACCATGATCCAGGATGATGCATTAGCGGCTGCTCAGAACGGAGGCGCTTCGTCTTCGGACGAGGGCGAGCTCGATGGCGACGACGACCTCGATGACGACATGATGGACAAGATCTCAAGTTCGCCTTCAATTGAAGATGGTGGGTGCTACCCCGTCATTGCCCCAATGGCATGGCCACGACGTGTCTCTTCTCTGCCCTCTTCGCAATGGAGTAGTTCTCCCAGCATCTCTGGTTCAAGCGGCACCAGAGTCTGCTCCCCGTATCCCGAACCTCACACTTGCATGCCCAGTTCCAGTGCAATGGCACAGCTGCCACGAACACTACCTACGACAATCCAGGGTCATCGTTTTCAGGGTGAGTATACCAATCGCGACGACAACGACAACGACGCCGAAGCCAATGCCGAAGATAGTTGGGCCACCTTCGATTCTACAGAAGAATTCCACGAGGCTTACGAGGAAGAAACGCAAACCCCAGACACCGGTACTTTGCGACAAGATGAGGCGCCTGCAGAGTTCAGCAGCAAGAACGGCTAGCACCCTTCTTCTGAAGGATCATGTGCAGGAGAGAGGACCGCCATTGTTGAGAACACCGAACAAGACATATTCTACGACTGCGATGCAATGCTAGACCTTTCCGACATAACAGACGAAGATAACACTCCCGATTACGACCCTTTACTTACCGTGCCCTACGAAGAATCCTTTGAAGACGATGATCCTGCCCTCTCCATTCCTGATGACCCTAATTACATCGACTCCGGCTGGGCGATCGAGTGCTTACAAGATATAGAGGACATTGATTTCGAATTCGTTTACGCCCTCCACACGTTCGTGGCTACGGTTGAGGGTCAGGCCAATGCAACCAAGGGTGACACTATGGTTTTGCTTGATGATAGCAACAGTTATTGGTGGTTGGTCCGAGTTGTTAAAGACAGCAGTATTGGTAAGTCTAGCTGTTTGATGATTATTGTGCTGAGATTAACATCTTTCAGGATATTTACCTGCAGAGCACATCGAGACGCCAACAGAACGACTCGCCCGTTTGAACAAGCACAGAAATGTTGACGTACGTGATGAAAACCCTTGAGTTTGAATGATATACTGACTAGCGGTATAGCTATCTGCCACTATGCTGGGTGATACTGCAGAGAAAAAGGCACAGACTTTCAAGTCTCCGATTAGATTCGGACGGAAAACCGTCACCTTTACCTCGCCAACCTACCATGATTACACCGAAGTCGATGACTACTCCACTGACGAAGAGGACTTGGATGAATTGTTCGCCACTTCATCCACTAATGCGAAGCAAGATAAACAAGAAACAAAGAAAGATACCAGAGATCCAGCAGCAACTATATCAATTATCGAGGATGATTCATCAGAGGAAAGTGCCAGAGTCGAACCTCTGAAGCCCCGTTCAGCCAAAGACATCAAAAAGTCCATGGAACCGTCGAAGGTTGAGACTGTAGAAGAAGAGGATGAAACTCGGGACAGTGATGATATGCTTTTCGATAGCAAAGCAGAAGGCCCGAGTCGATCCCGAAATGGTACTGTTAGGAATACCGACTCTTTCTTTAGAGACGAGACTGTCGAGACTAAGAAGATTACCCTTACACCTAATTTGCTACGAGACGACAACCAACCTCGGCCGTCACAGGATTCTACAAAGGATGTCAAATCCAGGGGAAGCATGGATAGGCTGGACAAAGAGCTCATGTCTGATAAGGAAAAGAAGAAATCCCAGGACAAGACCCGGAAAGAGAAGGAGAAGAAGCCCAGCGCCATCCGAAGCTTCTTTTCAAGGAAAGACAGGAAGAAATCGGTTGACGAAGACGACGAATCTTTTGGAAAACGCTCTATGGACATCACATCAGAGCCCCGGGATAGCGAGTCGATCGAGGAGATTGCATCGCCGCAACGGAGCATCAGCAAACTTCAGAAACCAATGGCTCGGACTGAAACATCTCCCGGTAAGGGTGGACAGGGCGAAACCTCATCGGCAATGGAACTGGCGGCTTATTTCGCCGAGTCTAGAGTCAATGATGTGTCGAACGTACCACCTGCATCGATGCGAATCGTCAACCCCGAGACACAGGAGACACACGAAGTACCATCGAACTCACAAAGTGGCGGGGATCTCAGTCGGACACGATCTTCCTCCGCCACTGCGCGTCACGATGACACGAAGGCACTTGCGAAGGCACTGGGGCGCAGTGCTAGCACAGGAGGCGAGTCCCGGAAGATTAAGGGTGGCAAACCTCGTCCATTGATGGACGTTGATGAACTCTCGAGTTCGGATGAAGACATTGTGTCTCAGTCAACACCTCGAGCCACAACTGAGGAGACGAGTGAGAAGAAGAATGAAGCTGGATTACGGCCACAACTGCCAGGAGCGTTCCCTGACAGCTTTGACGCAGGTGGAAAACAAAATGGACCCACAGCGCAGCGCGATCGTCTGTCAGAATCACCGGTGGAAGTGTCACCTGTCAATGCAACACGGCCACCCGCGCTTGAGATTGACACATCCTCCCAAGAAGGTCGCTCGTCATCCGAGGTACCATCACCGGAGCTTATGCCTGGGGACGAGACACCCAAGGATAGCAGCTCAACAAGGAGTGCAAAGGAGCCCGGTTGGGACGACGAGAAGCTGCGTGCCTTTTTCGACGATGGCGAGCACGTCCGAGATCTTCTCATGGTTGTTTACGACAAGACAGACGTGGAGCCGGTGGGCAAGGACCACCCGGTGGTAAGTGGGATGTTTAGGGAGCAGAACGCAAAGCTAGCGGAGATTACGACTGTGAGTATTTCATGTTTGCCCGGTTGGGCACCGCATTGTTCTACGTTCAATACTGACAAAGTTGCAGCAACTTGACAATATGCTCGGAGACTGGTTGGCTAGAAAACAACGGCTTCGAGGGTCACTGTAAACCCATTGGTGAGAGTATGTGGAGGTTGGAGTCCAAGCAGAAGCTTCGACAGCAAGGCCAATGGCTTCTACCTCTTTATGAAGGCGAGGTCTCTTTCTTGATTCGTTGAACGATTTGATTTCTAGGGGAATATGGACAGGTCCATGAAGACAGTCCTTTGTATTATGTTATAGGTGACAGGCGTTTGAAGGACATGGCCTTGACTGAGGGGATTGGCACGAATTAAATGAATCCTCGGGCCTGGGTTTTGAGCATGTTGATATATTCTGAGAGACCTACATCGCGGAGGAGAGTCTGTTGATGAGAGTTATTTTGCACACATACACACACACACACACATATATATCTATCTATTTACACACATGTGGTTTGTAGCACAAGATAATTGGTTGTAACGGCGACAGTAAACATTTTCACATGAAGGGATCCCTGCATACTAAGTATACCTTTTCCTATTGATCCAGCCACTCTTTTTTTTTTTTTTTTTAACACGTCCCGGTCTTGATTACCGAAGAGGCTAAGGTGGTTAGGCCACCTCGGTAGTTTCATGTAGTGTCGTGCAGGACAAGCGAGTCAAATAGGGAAGGAAAAGTAGCGCTGATGGGATGTGAAGGATGCGAATATAAACAAGATCTCAAGCGTCAGAAGGATAGATTTGAGTGATGGCCGAGGTTTTGAGCGAGGAGCTAGGGTCAAGGCCAAGGTCTAATGTCCAAAGTCCGAAGGGATGAGCTGCGGTTGAAACTCGGGGGGTTGCTTGCTATAAGAGGAAGCTCGCTCATTTTGCTACGTTAGCTGTGCAAGGTTCAGGTCTCGGTCCACCAATTGTTACTGGTTTCTGGTCGAGCTCACCAAATTTGTAGCTGGACCCGCGGTAGCTGAAGCTGCCGAATGGAGGCATGGCCAGGGGTAAACAATGTTTGGATAGGGCCTTGTGGTTGGTTCGATTGTCAATAATTACAGCGGGCCGAGGCATTACGGATTAGCGGGTGGATGTACTGTGGAGGTAATTGTTAGCGGCACGCAAGGCTGGCAAAATACCTTAACTCTACTTTCTCTATCTCACTCCCAGCCACCCTCTTTGATATTGCTACGCATTGCCCCTGTCTCGATGCAGCTCCGTCTCTGGAGTGAGCTGAGCTTGGGCACCTCAAGTTTCTCGGCTCTCCATCACTCAATCTCATCTCCCAGCCCGGCCCAGCCCAGCCCAGCAGCAACAGCACGAGCCTAGGCCCCAGACCCATCAAATCACCTCAGCGTGCTCCGTCAGACAAACAAAGCGACCCAACCCCAACCGCTACGCTCCACTCCCCGTCCACGTCTCCCCCATCTTACCAACTTCATCTCATCACCATCATCATCATCACTATCCAACGGCACCGGCGCTTGTAAGTCACTTTTCTTTCTTTCTATTGACTGCATCTGTTCTTCCCTGTTTACCCTGCACTGTGCCCTCCTGGAAGTGCTTCTGGTAAACAACAGCAACAACAACATCATCAGCTTCCATCACCAAAGCATCATCGACTCTCTCAGTCCTTCCCTCAATTCCACGTCTTGTTGATCAGGCCGAGTAAACAAAGCCATTGGCTAGATATCTCGAGAGAACTTCAATTGACTTTGACCCACCTCCATCCTTACCCTCTGCTATCCTTACATCGTCTCGTTAACCTCTTCTCTCTACTTCTTTTACCTCTCATCCCTTGTCATCGCATCGGCTGGCGTAGAGCGCGCACATTCCCTCTATCCCCATGTCAACGACCACCCGCGACCACCACGCCCCGCTTGTTCATATTGATCAACCACTGACTTTATAGTCTCTGTTTCTCCTGCGCGACTGACCCTTGATCGATCTGTTGATGACGCCGTCGCGGCCGTGTTGACTTCCAAGACGATAACATCCGACCAAGACGATCACGACGACGACATAGACGCCGCGCGCCGTGAAGACGAGTCAAGTCGATTAGCTCAATCGCACTATTTAATCTTGAAACCCCATTGAGTCGGTTATAACAACGTCTGTACCGAACTCAACCTCAACGCGCTTTTAATATCATCACCTACAATCATCACCATACCATTGGTTAATCGCAATCATGGTTGACATCAAGGGTGATATTCACAAGGTGACGGAAAAGGTGCACGATGCCACCGAAAAGGTTGGCGGCCTGCTTGACGAGGCCGAGGCCGGCAAAATCCCTGGCACCAAGGGCAACCATCCCATTTCTGCTGTTATCGGCACAGCTTTGACTGGTGGTATGAAGAATGCTGGCACCAAGGGTTATTTGGCGGTACGTTAAAAAGAACTCCTCAGAGAGCTAGAGTTACAGTTCGCACAAGCCATGGCAAGCTGTGTAGCTGCAACTCTCAATGCCCTCGAAACCCGATTTTCGATGGAGACTAACAAATCTGTAGGCCTACATCAAGGAGCTTGAGGATAACCCTCTGCGTACCAAGATGCTCACTGCTGGTACACTTGCCGGTACACAGGAGCTTGTTGCCTCATGGCTCGCCAAGGACCGCAACAAGCACGGCAACTACTTCACTGCTCGTGTCCCCAAGATGGCCGCCTATGGCTCTCTTGTGAGCGCTCCTTTAGGCCATTTCCTCATCTGGGCGCTCCAGAAGGCTTTCAAGGGCCGCACCAGTCTGCGCTCCAAGATCCTGCAGATCCTCGTCAGCAATCTTCTTGTAAGTAAACAACTATCCCTTTGGGCAAATAGGTGTCGCGCATAAGAAGTGGAAGTTGTTGGCGCGTGATGAGAAGAAGATGGAGAGACTGTATTATTAGTCGCGAGCAACGAGATCAAGGCACGCTTAAGGATGTGGAGAAGCATAATTTGAGCGAGGGTCAAACTGGGTTATCAGTATCGTTCGCTAACATGAGATCCACAGATTGCTCCTATCCAGAACAGCGTCTACCTCGTCGCTATGGCTCTTATTGCCGGAGCTCGTACCTACCACCAGGTACGCGCCACCGTCAAGGTCGGCTTCTGGAAGGTGATGCGCGTTTCCTGGATCACCTCGCCCATCTGCCTGGCCTTTGCGCAGAAGTTCCTCCCTGATCAGCTCTGGGTTCCCTTCTTCAACATTGTGTCCTTCATCATCGGCACCTACATCAACACCATCACTAAGAAGAAGCGCCTTGCCGCTCTTCGCAAGAAGCACTTCGGTGACGACCGCCGATCTAACGCCGGTGACATGCGACCAGGTCGCCCCGATGACTACCCTCCTCCTGGCATGGGTGGTAACCCTCCTTACTAAGCGACTCAATCTCATACGCCGATCCGAGCTCAACCACACCAAAAAGACAATTGAAATATGGCGACATGAGCGGAAAAAGCATGTGAAGAGAAGGAGATGTCGTGACGACAGATGGAGCACACAACAACTTCTTGGTAATAAGTGGATGAACAAACCCATGCTCGGATTGGTCGTGTCGCTTAACAAGTATATACCCGAGATGAGGGGGTGAGTAGGACCGTTGCCCGTCCTGAACTCAAGCTGTTGAATATGTATCTACAAGAGAATCGTTTTGGCAAAGGATGATGTGGAAGAAGGTAGAGTGGCAAGATGTGTGTATGTTTGTATGTGCGAGCTGCTGGTTAATGAAACGAACTAGTATTTTATCTTTTTTATATACCTTCTAGGACGGGACCAGCTGACTGGTTTCGCCCTAGTCTAATCTATATCTTGTGTAGATGATGTTTCTAATGCAGAAAGTATGCCAAGTGCCCGTGATGTAAGTGAATGATGACAGACTGTAACCATGTCGTGACTATGTATGTTTGTGTGTACACTTTTATGCGCAATCCTCGGCATAACGGCCCGAATTTGCATGCTGTTTTGTTTTCTTAGATCTGATAGTAGGCTGTCCTGAAAGTCCTCATGGAGGTTCGTAGGTAGAGTGATGAATTCGACTTTCGACTTTGGGCATTGAGGAGCTTGATCAATCGGGTCAGAGCAAACTCCTCGTGGGTAGGCAGCGCTAGGAATGGCCCAGCTCTGTAGTCATAATGATATAGAGCTGAGCGCAGTTGCCTTGTTGGTGATATCTTGGCTGAGCTTGATAGCCAGCTCTCTCAGAGGATGGTAGGAACAATGGTTGAACAATATTTCAACCTCCCTCCTCTGGACCAGCAGCGTCGGCCATAAATCCAGGACTCCAGTATTCCCACTCGCCTTTTGTCTGCTTATCAACCCACAGCATGCCACCTGCAACAAGGTCGTCTATCACGGTTCGGGCGCGGGCCTTGTCCCAGCCTAAGTTGTCCCTCAGCATGCCTACGCTCACATAGCCCAGCACTTGCGCCGCCTCAACGACCGAGACCTGATCGTCATTGAGCTCACGGGGCACACTCCGCACATACTCTTTGCGACCAACACACAAAACAGCATATGCGCCGCCGAGAGGAGCAAGTGTCTGCACGGCGCGCCGGATGTCATCGTCGGCAATGGGGTCGGCGCCATCCATGCGCCCCGCTGCGACACGCTCTCTCAACTCAGCCAGACCGATAAGGCCACCGTTTTCTCCACGCGTAGCGCCGCAAACCTCGACGATACGCACTGCGAGCTCAAAATAGAAGTCGTTGACCGTCTTTCCCAGCAACTGCGCCCATATAGAGCTCCCGTCCGCGCTGCTGTTACTGTTGCTGCTGGCGAGGGGGTCAACACCGATGGCGGCGCACATACGGGCGAACTGAGCTCGGAAGGCTGGGTCTGAGCGAATATCGCGGGCATGAGTGTTTGCGAATTGCTGGAGGAGGGAGCGGAAGACAGCGAGTTGGGTCTCGAGAGCCTGGGCGTTGTTGGCACGGAGAGAAGAGCCGTGGGAAGCGAATTGCGCTGATGTGAGACGTGAGCGGTCAAAGGCCGCGAGGCCTACGCCTTTGCGAGACATTGTACCAGACAAATGTTGAAGTTGCTGAATGGAGCTGTTGTTGCTGGAGAAGGTAGGTTGATGGGTTGGTGGTGGACGGTTTGGGATTACGTCAAATGGCGGGGGTGGGGTCTACTTGAGATGCGTGCAATGCTGGACTAACATCAATCTTTGTTTTGAGATATGTAGTTATATGTATTATCGTGAGGCAAGTATACGATTTTTTTAGTATTGCCCAATAAATATATGGATTCATTTGTAGCCAACTAAATGATTAAGTAGTACTTGGCCCAACAGAATCTAGGACAGGGTTGAGGAGTTGACGAGCATGAAATGTCAGCCTCAAAGAATTATAAAAGAGACAGATTATGGGGAATAACGATTACGAACAGTTTGCGGTAGCAGGGTGGTCGCTAATGGATAGTTGTGATTGGGTTGAAGATATCACTGGCTTCACTGCTTTAATCCTTCGGTGTAAGTTGATTTGACTGAAGAGGTACCCAAAGAGGTGGGTCCACAGTTCACAGTACACCAAGGTAAGGCAATTTCCCACGACTTCACTCCTTTATTCTCCTTCACTCTTGTACAACATTCTGCAAAGTTGATTTACCACTTCAAAGCATATATATGCGTTTATACTTGAGTATCGATATATCGTTTATCTCCTGGGACAGCACCTCTCTCGCCTGTCAGCACGACATGCGTCCCTTCGTGACTCCAGGAGCGGTTTTGCATGAGTATAGTATGGTATGGGGCAGGAAGTTATTTATGGATGGATGTCCCTTTCCAAACGAACAAGCCCTCCCAGTCGTCTCTCCTTTTGGTGAAGCCCTCGATACTGTATGACTCCGACTCTGACTCCGATTGGTAAGGGCATTATCATTACTGTGACAGTGCCCAACCTAACCTCCTGATCCTGAAATAGTCGTCGCTTCATTAACCTTGAGGAATCCCTCGCCTCTCGGCTTGTTCTATGTTTGATTCTGGTGAAAACAAGTCGACGATCACTGCGTCTGGCACTGGGCCTGACCGTCGCCCATTTCATCCTCATCATCCTCCCATTCGCCGCCGAATCGGCCATCGCCTGAGTTCTCACCCATCTATCGCCAAGTTAGCTACCACTTCAAATCAAGTTATGGATGGATATTCCTACCTTCTCGATGTCGGCATCATCCTCGTATTCGACCTCATCAACCTCCTCGGCCTCAACGTTCGCGGGAGCAGCAGGTAGCATCTTTTGCAGAGCATCGTACTCCGATTCGCTCTTCAGCCAGCCATCCTCGGGGAACTCAACCTTGACGATCAAATAGAGATCGCCCTTGGCATCACCACGCTTCATGGGCATACCCTCGCCGGGAATCTTGAGGCAGTCACCAGGTCGCAGAATCTTGCCCTGAGGCCGCTCAATATGAATGCCTCGTCCGTCAAGATGCTTGAACACTGTTCGCGAGAAGCCAGATAGAGCCTCTCCAAGCGACACAGTCAGCTCAGCAGATAAGTCATGTCCGATGCGGGTGAAGACATCATGGGGCTCTTCCACCAGTGTAAAGACGATGTCACCAGGTGTTTGGTCCGGATACTGGTCGGCCTCGCCTTCGAGGAGGATACGCTCACCCTGCATAGAGCCTCGGGGGATGTAAATCTCGAGAACCTTCTTCTCCTGTGTTGTTCGCTTGCCCTTGCACTTCTTGCATCGATCCTTCTCCTTAAAGACTTGGCCAGCACCTTGGCAGTGATCGCAAATAACGGTCTCACGTCGCATCATACCAGGGCCAATCTGACGGAAGGCCTCGACGATACCGTTGCCCTTGCAGCGCTCGCAAGACGAAGACTTGGCCTTCTCCTTGCCGCCAGAGCCCTTGCACTGGCCGCAAAGAACCTGCTTGTTAGCAGCAAACTTGACGGTCTTGCCGCGGTAGAGCTCCTCGAGCGTAACTTTGTACTCTTGCTCCTCATCAGGGCCACGTCTGGGCCGGCGAGCACCACCTGGGCCTCCGGGACCTCCAGGGCCGCCAGGACCCATGCCGAAGCCGAACATCTGGGAGAGGATATCGTTGAGGTCGACCTCAGGACCGCCAGGGCCGCCGCGGGACTTGTCGAAAGCGGCCATACCGTGAACATCGTAGAGCTCGCGCTTCTGCTCATCGCTAAGGATTTCGTAGGCTTGTGTGACTTCCTTGAACTTGACTTCGGACTCTTCTCGATGCTCTTCGGGGACCTTGTCCGGGTGGTACTTGAGAGCAGCCTGTTTGGATACGGTGAGAACATGTTATAAGTTTCACTGCGAGATGCTATGACATACCTTTCGGTAAGCCTTCTTGATCTGGTCTGGCGTAGCAGACTTCTCAATTTCGAGCAGTTCTAGGAGCCGAGTTAGCCAGGCCTTGCTTATCAACCGCCACCATGTTGGGGATAATGAATTTGCAAGGAAATCTTAGGATTGCCTAGGACTTACCATAAAGATCGATCTCCTCCGGGCCCGGAGAGCCAGCGTTGAAAGGTTCATCCATCTTGAAAAGTTGAGGTCAGGTACTGCAGGCTACAGTACTGTAATGCAAGATGAAGAATTGGTCCGATGCGTCGATCAACTCTGTTCTGCTGGTTGGGCAGGGGCCCCGTAGAAAATCTTTTGGCGTGGATTTGTAGCGCGGGGTACCTATACCTACAGAAATATACCCAAGGTAGTACACAGTAATTACAAACCTACTACTCAGTTTACGTACCTAAATAAAAATAGTGAATCTTTGTTTGATTCTTTAGTTGCATAAGCTAAAGTTAGAGAAGGAACAAAATAGTACTGACCAATTAAGCACTTGTTGCTGTTTTGCTGTTTGAACTCATTGTATGCGTCATGTTTGTTGACGCCTATTTATATTCATCCTCTCATCCTTACAGCCGGCGAGTTCTCCCTACGTATATATTTGATACAATACAGATATACTCCGATAGCGACAGAGATAGCAATAAAGAAGTACATGTTAAGAGAACCATTTGTATCTATACTGTGGAGTGAGAAAGTAAATGGTATTCCTGGTGTATCTCCATGTGCCCCTCCATCGTTTCATTAATTCAAGACTCAGGGTCTCGGTTACTATCCACTGATAAGAAAATTTAAATCTTATCGCTACCTACTATGGCTCGAATCGGGAGTAGCCACATTATGGCGTACATAACATAGACTACATTTCGCTCGGATGCACCGCCACAATATCCTCGTCTCATGAGAGTCTCGTCTAACTCGAGCAAACTCACTTGGGTCGTGATAAATGTCACACACTCTCTTACTATGAGACTCTTGCTTAACCGCTCAACGCGGCTATCTATCCAAGTCTTGCAAAACCAAGCACTTTGTCGATCAATACCGTCAGTTTATAGAGGCTTTGCAAACTCAATTGTTCGATATGACCAAAACTCTGATGTAGCAGCAACAGCCTCAACAGCTGGAACCATTCTGGAACAGCCCAGTGGAATGCCCAAGGATGACAACTCACCAGTAAAAAAACCTACAAGGCTGTCTGCCCTGAAGAAACGTCATAAAACAAAATCTAGTGATGATGGGAGTAAAGAAGGGGGACCCAACCAACAGTTCATCCTTGGACAATCAAGCGATCAGCCAATTCGCACCCGTTTTGCACCATCACCCACAGGATATCTGCATCTTGGATCGCTCAGAACGGCTTTGTTCAATAATCTGGTGTCCAAGGCAACAAAGGGTGGCGAATTCATCATACGAATCGAGGATACCGATCAGGCAAGTACAACATATCGAGTTTCGAAACCAAGGAACAATTTTGCTAATCTGGCCAAAGACCCGTCTGGTACCAGACGCCGAAGAGCGCATTTTCAAAGATCTAGAGTGGGCAGGTCTCTCGTGGAGTGAGGGCCCTGATAAAGGAGGTCCATTCGGACCATATCGTCAGGTAAACCTATTCCTCCCCTTCATGATGACGGTCCAAACTGACACAATACCAACTAGTCAGAGCGTCTTGATGTTTATCAAGAGCATACCCAAACACTCCTGCACAACGGCTCCGCATACCGCTGCTTCTGCAAGCAAGAGCATCTTGAGGCTCAGAAGCGCGCTGCCCACGATGCTGGCAAACCCACTGCCTATCCCGGCACTTGTCGCTCCATCCCACGTGCAGAGTCCGATGAGCGAGCTGCCCAAGGAGAGACACATGTTGTTCGATTTGACTCAGGCCGCTTTGGAACGCCAAGCTTCAAGGACGCCATATATGGACCTTTTCAGAAGAAAGATCCTGAAGAGGACTTTGTGCTTATGAAGTCCGATGGATACCCTGTGTACCATTTTGCGAACGTCATTGATGACCACCTTATGAAAATCACACATGTCATTCGTGGTGAGGTGAGTATTCCTACACGGTCGATCAGTAAGACTATTGCTTACAACTGCCCAGGAATGGCTCATTTCCACCCCCAAACACTTGGCTATCTACAAGGCTTTTGGCTGGGAATCCCCTACCTTTGCTCATTTAGGTCTTCTTATAAACAACGATGGAACTAAGCTCAGCAAGCGCCATGATAGTGTCAATCTGTCCACGTATAGAGATAATCATGTTCCTCCCATGGCTTTACAATCATGGCTTGCCAACCTGGGCGCCTCATTCAAGAAAGATGCATCAACACCGCGTACTCTTGAAGACGTTGCAGAGAATGTACGTATCTCCTACGATGGTCCCCTGAAGCAGTGAAATCTTCCAATGCGTTACTGACTTCTGACATAGCTGAGTTACAAGTTCACTCGCGGTGGTATTAAACTCAACCCTGGGAAGCTCGATTTCTTCGGGCATCAGTACCGAACCCTCCTCTTCAATACACCAGCCGCCGAGCATACACCTGTCGAACAGGCTTATATTAAAGACGGTCTCCTTAATCCCCTCATCAACCAAATTCATGCCATCACTGCCTCTTCTAAAGCTGATGCTAGTGACTACATCCCTATTCGACCACAAGGAACCAGTCTTGATTGGCCTGCACCTCTGGGCCTTATCCCAGCTATGATGTCGTCCGAATCATCCCAGCAATCATACGTCTTCAAGATACTGCAGCACGAAACCTCCCGGTACCTCTCCGTTGGTGAGATAGCCCACCGGCTGCCATACTTCTTCTGGCGCCCTCCCGCTGCTGTCTACCGCGCAACTCTTGCCTCCGATACTCCGCGTCACGAACTGATAGAGCTTGTACACAGCGCTCTTGATACAATGGACGATTGGGAAGCGGCTCTTGACCGTCTTGTGAATTGTGTTCCCGAGGATCAGCGACTCGACTTACACAGTACTCTTCGCTTGATAGCTATTGGCAGCCCTCAAGCGTACGGCAAAGCATCTCGCATACTGTTCAGTGTTTTGGGACAAGATGAGTGGCGAGCCCGTACTATTCTTGTGCGCTCGCTCCTTGATCAGTTGAGTGCTGGCGGTGAGAGTCTCCGTCAGCAGTGGCTAGAAGAGGCTGCTGCCATGACTTCAAAGCCTGTCGACGCATCTCATGAGTAACATATGAGTTCGATAGACGATTTGGCTACGAGTTCTTGTTGAAGATCGAGGAGGTTGTGTATGTATTGTATTATAGCTGTGATATCATATAACATTCCATACAATAAGCCGTATCAGTACAGTTAACAGAAAGCTGTCAACATAAATGAACTTCACTTTTAGTGTGGTAGTAAACTTTTAGACTCTTGGTCGTAAGTGTCATGATTGATGTAAAATATGAACTCTTGGGCCATCCCAGGTTCTTTTCTTTGCCCCGTCCGTATGAGTGGTTAAATAGACCAAAAATGGAATCGGAGTCCCCAAACTCCGGCTACCCTCTAGCTTAAATCTTTGGCATGTTGGCCACTGGGCCACGCCTTTAAAAGTACATGATTAAGAAAGTGTTAAGAATGACATGAAATAAATAAACCAATGGTTGTTTTGTTGAAGATCTCTCTTCAGCTCAACGGCTACGGCTTCATGATGTAAGTTCGTAAATGTCCAAAATGCAAACGCGCGCTGTGAGGGTATATGTCTAAATCTCAAAGATCCAAATCTGTGAAAATGTTAGTGATGAGACACAAAAGTCGTCATAGGAATATTGACATACCTCCATCTTTCCTGTCTCTGCTCGTTGCTTCCTTGCCTCCTCCTTAACACTATCTATCACCATCTCCAAGTCGTCTTGATCACCCACGGTAATCATGTCTCCGTTAGGCGCATCCTCATCCTTGACCTTGATCTTGAAGCGGCGTCGGATGTTGAACTTGTCGCGGACCTTGTCACTCAGTGTTGCAAACTGAGTATCAGGAGAGATCATGATCAGTTTGACCTCATCAGCATGGACCTTGACTCTGATTTTTGTGATCTCCTGTCGACGAGTGTTTCGTTGCCCGGAAACAGAGCTGGGACCCCGACGCTGGCCGATCATTTCGAAGTCGTTTTCGTTAATAGTACCCTCATAATCTGAAGCGTCTTCCTCCTCAGAATACTGCA
The DNA here is from genome assembly GCA_013396295.1 of Fusarium heterosporum. Classification (NCBI taxonomy): domain Eukaryota; kingdom Fungi; phylum Ascomycota; class Sordariomycetes; order Hypocreales; family Nectriaceae; genus Fusarium; species Fusarium heterosporum. The sequence continues at coordinate 245,878 of JAAGWQ010000109.1, read as the reverse complement.
GTCTCTGGCGTCGGCTACCATTTGACCCTCTTGAGTTTCGGTAAGGATCGCCTGTCTGGTACATAGCGTAGAGGTCCTCTGGTGACCCTGTTTCCTCGGGAATTTGTCTGGGCCTCATCTGCAAAGGCTGGGGCTCCCGCACTGGCGTCCTAGTTGTTGACGCAGACCTCGAGGCCATTGGTCGGCGACCGTCTGGAGGTGAAGCTGCTTTCTCATAACGGCGGTTTGGCTCAGCCTGTTGGATGTTGAGTTTAGCCAACTGAGGCTTTCCGTTGCGTACGGAAGCAGCACGCGATGGGCGCTCAGCCTCGGGTGGGGGTGTTGGCGGAAATACATTTCGGTTGTTGGGAGGTTCTGATTGTTGCCTCCGGGATTGGAGACCAGGCTTGACCAAATTTGTGGCAGCGAAGGAAATATTGTCAGCAGGTCGGTCATCCTTGACTTCTGTCTTTCCAGCCTGAGAAGTGTTAGTTGCTGAGTCCTGAACGGATGATGAGAGTAACTGACATTCTTAATCTCAGAACCAGCAAATCCTGTAAAGGCATTGGCGCGGTCTGAAGCGGCGACAAGTCTAGCCTTGCCTAGGTAATCCTTCGTCTTGAGGTTTCGTACTTTGGCTTCGTTCGGCCTATAGACAACTCCAACGGGAATGGAGAAGACAGTATAACCCTGAACAGGTCAGACAATTGCCAGTGCATGTAAATGGGGTTCACAAACCTCTGCTTGCTCTCTGATAGCGTCATCGATAACGTTGTGGTCTTCAACCACCTTCTCCTTGACTGCATATGTAAGATCTTGCATACCAGCATCCATCTGTTGCAGATAGATGTAGCAAAGACCTCGGTTGAAAAGCACCTCACAGGAATAGAGCTTGAAGAGGAGGCCCAGTTGGGCGTAATCGATCATGGCATTGCCGCGGAGGTAGAGGAGGGTATCGTTAAAGTTGGCAAGAGCCTCTTCAAAGTCGCCGAGAAGAAAGTTCGAAACACCTTGCTGAAAATAGGCGACGGCGAGGTATTGATCTAGTCGAATTGCTCGTTGGTAGCTTTCAACCTGGGGGATTCAGTCAGTAACTAGAGGTCATTGTATCATGCAAGGAGACCTACTGCTTTCTCATGCTCTCCGAGTGTAGCATGAATAACGCCCATGTTGAAGAGAATCTTGCTCGTATCGCCAATCTTTCCGAACTCATTGAGAGAATCTTCGAATTCGTTGTTGTCGTAGCGGCCCAGGGCTGCTACCCAGGTCTCGATTTCCTGTTGAAGCAGATGAGTTAGTGGACTGACTTGCAAGACATGGCATTCTCCGAGTGTGTCCGTACCTGTTTCAACGACATGATTGTCGCTGCAGGGCAAAGCACGACAGTAGAGTCTTGTGGTTAGATGTAGAGTTGAAGGAATACACTAAGAACGAAATGGTCGGAAATAAAGTGTAGCACAGGAGGATATTCGGGGTAAATAGAGGAAATCTCAGAGTCAAGGGAGAGATGGAGGGGGCTTGGGACCTTGGACTGGGCGCTTAGATGTGTGAGGGCTGTCCCGACTTATTATTCGGCGGGCAGCACCTGTGACCTGAGGTAAAGTAAAGTGCGGCGGTCGGCGGGGGGAGGCTACAGGTACGCTAGGCACGGTACGGGGGTACAGGGGTAGGCACGCCAAGTCAAGTAGTAGAAGGGCAGGGGTCGCTCAGGTCGCAAGTCGCAGGGGTAGGAGCGGTGTTGCTAGCGGATGGAGTGCAACGGTTGGTCTTTCCCTGATTGAAGCAAGCAATTGGTGCAGTTACAGGTCTCGACGGCTTGGCGGCCGAGCCAGTGGCGTTACCTCGAGGGAGAAAGAGGCAAGTCAAGATGAGCTTGGTGACGAGGTTCCGAGGGGATTGGCTTACTCTGTGATACGGGCAAATGACTAGAGATTAGGTTGGATCGACTATCGATTCTTGGTGTATATATGTTTAGAGCTGTTGGTTGTTGGCGTTTCTTTGATAACTATACGTGTTGGTTGTTGACTCGAAAGCTAGAGCGCGCATAGGCCGTACTGACGGCGGATAATGTGCTGATTGGCAAACTACAAAAGTAGAAAATAGCCCGCTCATTACACCTCGTGAAAAATACATTATGGGTAGACTCTTTACAAAGCCAAGAGCTCGTTGATGCAAGTGGGATGTTTCTCTCGGGGTTCAGCTGCAAACGCATCGGGCCAAATCGAAATCGATTAAGAAAGAAACCATCACAATCACTGTTTCTTGCAGAACTATCCATGAGTTTAATGCAGGCCAAGATTCAACGGCGCGGTGACGGGAGTGATCGAGTGCAGAGGGCGACACTAGTCTCAGCGCGTAGAGAGCATGGGAATTGGTCGAGTTCCTAGATCAGAAATGGGTTGTCACTTGTCACACAGGGACCTGACTTTTACAACCACCTAGAGAGTGTACAGGAGATGGACTCTATCGGTGGGCCAGGGGGATGCGCAACAAGGGTTTGCACGTTTTCTTTTTCTTTTCCTTCCTCTCTCTGCTACAGAAATGTTTCTGGAGGTATCTGAGATCTCAATTGTTTGACTTTGCTCAGTGCATGTGCAACGTCTGATCGACGGCTAGCCTGTTGTAAGAGAATCGCAGTCTTATACCGGCCCGGGTTTGAGCTGACAGCCTAAGTCCTCATGTTGTTCGGAGAGTGGAAAATGACGACTTGACAGAAGAAAAGGTTGACTGATCCAAGACCAAGTCCGAGACTATGGGAGGCCAACTGCATAACATCACCATCACTAGTACTGCAAATGCGATTGTGATGTGATGGACAAGATGTGATATGTTTTCTACATGGAAACCTCAATAGATACTGTCTTGTGAAACTTGTTCTACTATTGAATCGAACCACTACATTCCTCAGTCTCGTCAGATGCCTCTGGGAAATCGAAAGGTTCGGGGCGATACGAACTGTGATCGATGACTTTTGGGTCATGCCAGGGTTTGCTTGGACTGGACGACAGGCACTTTGCGCACCTGCTGCAACGATTGTCACAGGTTGCTGGTCACTGTCAAGCGCATCTCTTGATTGGCCACTACCCTGGCTACAGGGTCTTGGCCGTCCCATCGGCGCCTACTCCAATTTCTCGCCTCTGAGCAATGCCACAAGCGACCATGGAAATCTCCAGGTGCTTAGTTACCGATGCGAACCCTGATATAACCCCCGGTCGAGCGCTGTGGCTGTTAGGATCAATGCAACTGATCAACTAGCCGGCCAACGTCCAGGCTGTTGGTGTCGAATGACGTGCGTTCCGTCCTCTTGATCGACTCCAATCTGGGCTTAAGCGCCCTGCTACGGTCAGATTAGAGCCATGGACCCTGCAGGCCCGAAGAGAAGGTCACATACACGTAACATATTCGGTAGCTGGGCTGCGATTGTTTATGCCGAACACACGAGGCAATGAAGGGGAGCTTTGTAAGTGGTACTCAATTTGCCAAGAAGCGAGGGCCAGTGGATCTAGATACGGTGAGAGAAACACAAAGTTATCATGCCTTTGTCCGAACTTCAACCTTGACCGTCACCCTGGCAGACTCAAGCGATCTTGGCGTCTATGGACAAGGGATAAACCAGGATTAGTAGGCTTCTGGAAGAGAATTACGGAGTACTATGGCATAACCTAGATTGACTGACCGCCAGGTGCTCTTTGCTCTCGTGATTCAGAAACCTCATCTTGGAGAATTCCTGGCCTATCCCTTGGCTCGATTGCCGCCCGAGTTCTGCGCTAATGCGCCCACTCAACACGCATCTAGCTGCGTGATACAGATGCTGCAGACTACTAACGTCAGTACCGCCATTCCGGGCTCTTCATCTTGTCTCCCAAGCTCCGTGGTGTTGGGAGAGTTGGCTCCAGCCGCTCACACCTCCTGTTGTGTTAACCTTCAGCCGGCCAACAATATAGACCTACTCCCTCTGTTTGGAGTCTTACCGAAACTGCGGCATGATGCATTATTCCCTTCGGCACATGCTGATCCGGAGCCCCATGGGAGTCCAAAGTGCCAACCTGTCAAGCCAGGGGTACCAGCTGGTTACAGCCCGAGACCTGGGGATGTAACAGACAGTTTCTCAACGTCATGATTTTCAGGCACGAGATATCTGAGACACCTTGTTGCCGGGAGTTATTTGCTGAGATTGATCCTCGCTTTTAGCGCAAATCAGACCGTGCTTCTTGCAGATACGGATACTATCTTCGAGATAGTATGTTGAGTAGGTATGGTATAGGTAGTAGTGATCTCAAAGAGATTCGCTTAATCACGAAATCATTCCTCAACATTGCAAGCCTTTATCAAGGCACGCTGCTTGAATTAAGGGGATGCCCTCGTCTGTAGGCGACATTACAAGCACGCTGCAAATACACGGTCATTCCATTAACCCGACTGACTGTCTGTCTGTCGAAGTGGATTTTCTCACGATAGTGAATATCAGTACATTCACTGTTATCATTGTACTCCATCTGCCGGTTCTAGATATAGCACCAATCAATCATCAATCTCTCTCATCTTGCCCTGTTTCTCGCCGTCACATCAGATCTCGAGTTTATCTCTACGACCAAGGGAAATGTCTGAGCTGACCACGGATCTGGCATTGACTCCTGTACGCTGATCTTGTCATTACTCCTCTCGTCTCGTCTCGTCTTACGGTCTTACTCACACGGGATTTGCTTTGGCCTTAGAGACTCTTTTGGCGTCGAATTTGTAGACCCGCAAATGACCTCAACTACTTCCACTCCCAAGTTACCGTAAAATATGTCAAACCAGGGAAGTGGAACATACCATGCAGCTGTCACTCAGTCTTACACCACTATCTCGCATGACACCCTCTAGTTTTGTGGCTCATCAACAAGTTTCACCTTCATCCCAGCAAGACATGGACCTCAATGCACCAAAGCTTTGGATCTCAGATCTCACCTACCTTTTATGCCTTGGTCTCAAGTGTGCATCAGCTGTTCGCGAGGCACTGTTGCGAGGACCTCTGACCACAGTGACATTCTCGAGTATCTCTGGAATGGTTGCGTGGACGTATTCCTCCGCGAGGCCTTTCTGGACGCAGAATCTCTTGCTTTTTAGGCCATTATCGAACCATGATCACGGTGGGCATCCATGCCTATCTCATCTTCAGGGACGATATCGCACCACATATCGCCGCAGCACGGTGGCCACGTTACAGATCCTCCACATGTCACTGACAGACTAGACCCTAGAGACAAGGGCTCAGTTTCATGTTTGTAAAGAGGCCATCGATTGGACAGGCGGCTTTCAGCAACGTGCGTATATCATACCACAAGTTGGCTTCAACAACTCTTGGCACCATCCGGCGTCAAAGTCTGCGATTCGAAAGAATGTTCAGACTTGATCTATGGTTCGCTATCATAGCATTCCCTTCTTTACCTCATCCTTTCGTTCCTCCCAGAGTGTCTTGCCGGTACAAGAGCACACTGTCTTATCATTATCCCACATACCAGCGCTTCGTGCGATGATACCGACAACTGTATTTTTGTCATTCTTCAGTGACTCACTCTTTTCCTCTTGCCTTGTCAGAACCATAGCATGACCAATGACTTCCCAGATCTGGAATTCATGATCTATGAACGTTGCGCCATGGCCATTCTCGTTAACCTCGACAACACCGAGGTCACCTCGCGGCTTTCCATCATCTCCCGACCATACCGGTCCCGTTGATGCCGCACCGTTCTTCAAGTCTCCATATGCACGGACCGAAGCTCGATAGGTTCCGGGCGATACACCTCGAATTGTTAGGTCAACCAGTGTTCGCCCTGAACTGACCTGAACCATTCTTGCCAACCCTTTAACATCTCGGCTTGGCTCTTCATAGTATCCATCAACTGGATCTTCAAATGTCTCGAGAATACTGACAGCGGCACCTAGAAGGTTACAAGGTTAGTCTTTGACGATACTAAGTTGTCAAGCAAGCCTTCGAAGATATTCAGTCGTCCACAGGCAATGCAAGCCTATTATAACTTAGGTAGTTACAAGGGTAATCGAGACGTACTATCTGAGGCTCCTGATCCACGCAAGATGGCATCTCTGCCAGTTGCCTGGATAGCTTCCACAATAGCGGATGGAGCAGCTAGGAGGTTGACAAAGTTAGCGTATATAAATGTCAAGAAGACATCTTGGCTTACCGGTGCCCTTGACTGATATCAACTGGTCCTTCAAGTTGCCTTCAACATTATTGATACCGCCGAGCTTATACAAAGAGTCTGAAACCGCCTTGACACAGCCGTCACATGACAGCGGAACAGCAAAGAGGGTCTGTTTTCAAGACGTTTCATTAGTATGCTTGGTATTAAGAAAATTCTCAACAACTCTCTTCGTCCCCTTTTCACAGCCATGACTCATTACTCTGAGTTGTGTGCGCACCTCAAACGAGTTATCAACGGTCATCTTGCTGGGTGCTGTGTCGATCCATTAGTCTCATACTTGCAGTGTAAGAGAAGTCGACCAAGTTGGAGAACTTACATGCGGGGGGCGTGGTTTTAGAGTTGATACCAGAAATTCGGTACTGGTATGCTGAATATCCAGCTACTGCAAAGATAGATGCTGTTGTAAGATATCTAGCAGCTGTGAACTTGGGAGGCATTTGCTAGATGAGGAGGTTCGTGGGTGGGTTCTGTTCGGCTGCTTTGAAATCCACAATCGAGTGATACCATCGGAGTCCGGAGCTGCTCACATCTCCACCCCCCGAGAGTGGGTGGGCCAGCCAGCGATTTCGGGGGACCGTCGCTCGACGCACGTGACTGGGAATTGATCCTTGGCATCTAGATCCAAACTTTCTGGCTGAGGGTTTGGTTTGGAGTGGGAGATCAGATCTCGCGATATAACCCAACGCTCACGGCAAATCGACCCCTCCTTCGCCGGCTCTGTGGCCATCAAATACAATTGGAGGTGTTATTTTGAGAGATTGATCTCTCGAAACCTTCAATATGTCACAAGTCCTCGGTCTGGTGAGCAATTCCAATACATCCTCAAGGCTTTCCTTATCCTAACCAATGTCCAATAGACTAAACTGGCCTACTCTCGAGTATGGCACGGTGTCTCTGCTTCCGCCCCTCACGCTACTCTCTCTACCCAGCCCGGCGTGACACCGCCCTCGCTCGGCCGCCTCGCATCACGCATCGCCGTTCTCCTCATGGGCAAGCACAAGCCCATCTTCGATCCCTCAACCGACTGCGGTGACTACGTCGTCGTGACCAACTGCGCCGCCATACACACAACCGGTCGCAAGATGTGGCAAAAGCCTTACTACAGGCACTCAACCCGACCGGGTAAGCTCAAGGAAGTGACGATGGATGTGCTCATGGAGCAGCACGGAGGCAGCGAGGTGTTGCGCAAGGCTGTGCGCGGCATGTTGCCCAAGAACAGACTACGAGACAAGCGATTGGCGAGGCTCAAGGCTTTTGAGGGAGATGCCCACCCGTACAAACAGAACTTGATACGGTTTAGTGGTGTGCAAGTAGGCAAGCCTGGTTGGGAGAAGGCTGTCGAAAAGGTCCGTGAGGGTGACAAGAAGCGATTATGAGTACAGTACGGGAGTAATCGGTTTGCCAGAGGGGCTGTGTTGTAGAAATATTATGGACGGACTGAAAGTCCTTGTACTATCTGTACCAATATCTTGGGCATGTTTATGACCTAGCATCAAGCAATTATCAATGATTTTCATGCTGTCAACTCTCACACGGTAACTTATCAGAGCTGACCGGTCTTTAAGTGCGCGTTACATCCACCTGACGACGCCTTTTCGGTTTGCACGGGCTCACTGCATTAAACATTACCTTGTCCTGGTTTAATCATTTCACAGCAAGACCATGAGAACTATTCGTGAACCATCTCTTGGAATACTTTAGTCTTAACAATTTCAGACATCACTGCAAGGGTACGAAAACAATACGGTAATTTGCTCAATTGACAATCTCGTGTTTGGTGCTCGAATCTATGTACGTCGCTTGGTATTAATCCTTATCCCAGTTCATCAATCCTATTACATCCTAATATCCATCGTCTCAGGGCGCACTTTGCGTGCTCATCCCAAAACTATAGTTTTGACTGCAAAGTATCCCGAGACACTTCGCACTTGATAAGGCCGTTAGGGCTGGACTGAGGAGCATACACCTCGGCGTCCTTGCCCGTGTTCTTGATTCCCTTGTGCCAGCTCAGGTCTAAATAGCGGTTAGTGTCGTTATTCCAGTGGGGGGTAGCAGATCTGAACTTACCAATCTCAAAGTAATGCTTGTTGGGTAGTGAATAAGTGACGGTGGCGATCTCTGGCACAGTCTCAAGAATCTTATCAGACATCTTGTACATGGTTGCTTGTACGCTAGCACTTTCATCCTCAGCAAAGATCTTGAGGGTGATGTTGCGTGCTGCCTCCCTTGCGCTGTCGAATTTAGAAACAGCATCTTTCACTGCCGCAAGGGTGCTGAACTTCTGCCACTTCCAGGTTGCGTCCACGTCGGTTGAGAAGATGCGGTCCCATGTCTCAGGCAGTGTGGTGTACTCGTCGCGAACAAATCCGTGGAAGGCAGAGCCGGTGCTCTTCAGAACAGTCATGCCAGCAAGGTTGCTCTTGATCTCGATTCCCTCTTGTCGACTCACGCGAACCTCGACATTTCGGGTCTCCTCGCCGTCCTTTACGAAACTGTGGGGGTGGGGCTTTCCATCAACCTCGAGGCGCGACCAGCGAACGGTCCTGATGTTGATGTTGGCGGCATGGATGTGGCTGTACTTCTCGATGAAGTGGCTACCCAGAATAGAGGCGAACAACTCTGGGGGGTTGACAGGGTTCTCCTTGGCGGTGATATGGATAGTGTTCTTGATAGAGTCGGTAGCAACGATAACACTGTTATCGGCCTTGGTGTAAGATGTCTCAATCTCTCCCTCGAGAAGACAGCAGACGGTCATCTCTGTGACAGTCTGTTTGCCGGTTGCGGCATCGCGATCAACTTTGCAGACACGGACATTGTCCTTGCCATAGCGAGCAGCAGATACGTAAGGCATTGTGAGAGACTGAAAAGGGTTTGTTGTGAAGTGTGATGAGTTGGAAAACGCGTAGTTGATATCAGAGATGAGATAAACACCGGGTATACAGTATGACAGAAGAGGGCTGTCAGTAAGTTGTCACTGATAGCAATGATTTCAAGAGGCAAGTTCAAGAGTAGTGAAGTATCGGGCAAGGGAGGGAATAGCTCTTTATATATATAACTACAAAATGGTTGGGATGTCAGCCCCCCTCCTGCTCCCGGGCGATAATGACAGCTCCTAATTTGGGACCCAAGCGGCTCAACGGACGGAGACGGACGTTGGCGATCAAAAACAAGCGCCTGCGGCCGAAGAGTCAGGGCCCGATGTTGCAATTGGTAGCGGATTGAAGGTTTCCCATGGGGTGATGGGGGTCAGTGCCGGGCTGCGGAGGACGCCGATGCCCTGGGTCCCGCGTATCGGGGCACGCCTGGAAGCTACTGCGGGTAGAGCTATGGGAGTCTGTGAAGTGAATCTGGTCCTTATCTCGACTCGACTCATCTTGTTCAGCTGTCTTATCACAATGCAGTGCGACTTTGAATCGCATGATCCTATTTGCGATTATGCGGGGGAGATAAACTTTAACAGCTAATGTTGAATCTGAAAAGGATGGTATTGTCAGTTGTCCTTATCAATTTCTGATACGGACGAGTGCCAGGTCCAACCTTATCAAATGATAAGCTCTTTATACTTTCAGCACCTATCAAACAAAGCCATTGAAAGTTTATGGTTTTCCGAAAAATGCGTATGAATGTGCATCCATGTAAATGTATGCCAATTGTAAGTGAGACAAAGATCGGGGAGATTATGGTGAAATTCAGTTCTTAAGGCCAAGAAAATGTTCATACATGGTTATTGTTGATGGAAGACCATTCATACATAGAAGAATAGAGCCACATTGTTATATAAGCCTGACACTTCTATTATATCCCATTGCTATATGTTATCTTGGGATGTCACAGATATACCAGGCCTTGTCCAGCCTAGTAAGAGCCCATTCTTTCTTCAATCAACTCTGTGAACTTCACCAGTTCCACTGGGCACGGCTCCAGCACCTCTTTCAACACAGGAATCCACCATTCCTCTATACCTGAACCAAGACCCAAAGCAACAGCATATTCCACGTATTCAGGATAATATCCACTCAGTTCCCAATCGATAATCCCCGTAATAGTATTTCCATCAACAAGGATATTGCGGGGTGACAGATCTCCATGAGTAAGAACAAACCGTCCCGTGGATTTGCGTCTTTGCCGTTCCAACACTCGCTTCCATTTCCAACGTTGAAAAGTTCCACCATAGAGTCTCGACAGGCACCAATTATCGAAAGCTTCCTCGCCCTCAAAAGGGCCACAGTGTCTGACAAACGTTGTATTGTATATATTGCGAGTAGGTTGTCGGTCGAGGCGACCGATATAAGGTTGGACGAGTTTTCGCATTTGTTGTATCTGGACTTTAAGCTGCTCCTTGATAGAAGCCTGCTCAGTTTGAGACATGTTTTGCCAGACATCGACAAGAGGCACACCAGGAACACGCTCGCTGATCATGACACGTGCAATAGGGCGTTTGGTGATAATATCGTAGACTCCGCGTACCTTGGGAGCTAACACACCATGTGTTGCGGCATAGTGCATCATGTCAGCTTGTGAGCGGTCAATACCATCTGGGCTGCTGACCTTGAGGGCGAGCACATCGCCATTCGAGGTTGTGTGCTCTAGAACTCGGTTTCCCCAGTAATTGTGAATTTCTTTGCCGACAACTGCGTCAAGGTAACTGCATTCTAGGTATTTCAGAGGCACGTCCTCCTTAAAGTCCTCTTTCTCCAGCTCCGTATGTACCTGTTCAGGGTCTTCTGCTCTTCTTGGACTTATCATGCTGCTTGATGGCTTCTGGCTCGGGTGTAAGCACAGACGGAGAGCGAGCTTGATAGAGATTTAGAAGGGGAAAAGGACATTCATGTTCTTATCATTCTTGAGTTATGCATGCCATGAAACTGTGTAAAGGGTAAGAGGACACCTTGAATTATTAATTGCAAACTCTAAAATTATATTTCCGCTGTTGATTTATGAATATATAGTTTATAGATACCTAGTATGTAGCTGTTTTGATACGTTCCAATACAACAGTTAGGTAGTAGTTAAATAGTCAATAATTCCGATCTTTCTTTTGTTCTATAAATCTTCTAAATCCAAGAGGGCAAATGAAGTAAATCAGAGGCTAAGATGGTTTAGTTTGTTTTCAGCCCCTGTAACCTGTAACTATGCTGGCATTTGCTTCTGTTGGCGATCGATCCCAGCTTTTAACGCACCCGACTCTCTGTGCATGAAGTATTGCAACCGCCTCCACCTCCCGCAAGCAACCTACGCACCGTTGGCGTCGACTCCGCTTTCTCGAAACCCCGACTTGGGCGTCGATTTTGTTGCCAACATATAACTTGTTCACCAGCGCAATCGACAAAAACGCGGCTGGCAGATATATTCGCACGCCATATCACGATCGCTCTTACCTTCGCTTCAACCCCGTCGTATCGCGAACGAATTATACCTTTACCGAACGATATAATCGCACCGCATTCGAATACTGACCGCGATCGCATCATTCGCACTCGACTCAATATAGATCCGCTTAATCGACGAATGCACCTCCACCACCTCCGGGCCCAGTCCCAACCGGTGGGCTGCTCGCCGTCGTCATGCTGAGCTCTTCTGCTTCACAAAAGGGCATGACCCCTCCGAGCCAGTCCTCCCAGCACCACCTCCCTCAGCAGCTATCTGGCCGTACGAGCTTTGATCGGAGCGATTCAGGCCTTCAGCCTCCCAATGGCAACAATGCCCGTAACTTGTCGGCTTCGGCCGTCTCCTTCGGCGGCCGAGGAAGCAATCTCAATGTCGCTCCCGGCAGCTTCAGTTCAGAGTTGCGTAGTCGAGCTGGAAGTAAGACTGAAGCGGGGTCGATGTACCCAAGCAGCTTCATGGATAAGGTGGACGAGGACGACGCAGACACGATGGCAGAACAAGCTCTGGCGAATCTCAAGGAACGTCTCAACCGTGAAATGAAAATCAAGGAGGGTAGCGAGAACATGCTCGAGGCGCTGAACTCTAAGAAAGCGAAGCAGACCAAGGAGCAACGGCAAAAGGTCGAAGCAGAACTCAACGCCAGTAACTTGCGGATCAAAGACCTACGAAACAAGATTTCCGATGTGCAACGAACGCGACAGATTCCGCCAGACACACCAAAGAGAAACCGCACTCAGAGCAATACTGTTGAATCTGGAAGGCCTACTGGGCTGCGCTCGCCGCAAAGCGTGGCGCGGTCTGTCGTAGAGTCGGATGCAGAGGAGCCAACCGAGAGTCCTACATTTGCGCTCACAGAGCTCCTTCAAGCTTTGGAGGTTGAGGGCATGATGCCCGAGTATTACGTATCGCGCGGAAATCAGCTAGTCGATCTTCTCAAGCGGTATCCGACTCTCAAATACGACTTGGTCTGGTCAATCTTTGGGCTCCGCATGCAGGTCATGCTTCTGAGCGAAAGCCGCGAGGTTGTTGCTGCTGGCTATCGAATAATCAGATACGCTATTTCGGACGTGGCATCCCTGAAGAAAATACGTAGTCTGAACACTGATTACTTGGTCATACGGTATGTATCTCGACGACAATGACTCGCTCTACTGACATAACTCAGCTCGTTGAATAACTATCGAAAAGCGGATGTCGAACGTGAGCAGGCTCTCAAGTTCGTCCGCGCGTTCCTCGATGTCAAAGGCGGAGTGAAGGAGATATCTCGAGCCGTCGTCCGCACCATCGTTGCAGTTGCTGAGCATGGAGAGGACCGACGGGCGAATCCCCAACCAGCTGAGGGAGATATAGACCGCTTACGACCTATCTGCATCGAGACACTTGCAGAAATTGTAGTGCAAGATCCAGCACTTTTGGTGGCGGCTGGCGGTTTGGGACCGTTGACCGAGGCTCTTTCAGAAGGCGTTTATAAAGCCCCTGAGAGTTTGACCTCAGCGTTCTTGTATTTGCTCGATTCGCCTCGGAAACGCAAGTTCCTACAGCCTGGTTACAGTCTAGAGGTGCTCTTTACTGTCTTTACGGACCATCTCCTTATCAATGAAGCTGTCATGAAACAGAACGCCAAAGCTATTGCAACAGCTATGAAATCATGGCCAGGACTGATGGCTCTATGTATGTATGAATTACGGACAATTCGATCCTTGGTCACAAGCATGCTCTTACCAAGCGATGCTGTTCGCGAGACTGTCCTTGATCTCGTCTTTTCTCTCTTACGGATTAAGCCGCCAGCTTGGGCAACATCGTTTCTCGCCGGGAGAAGATTGACAACATATGGCAGAGTAGCCAATTTGAAGTCAACACAAAAGGACAGAAGCCACTCGCAGTTCACTGAAGAGGACAGTGGCGAACAAAACTTCGTCGAGCACTATACAGCTCTATTGCTTGCCGTCCTTATTCGAGCAGATCTTCTTCCAGTTCTTCTGAAAATTGCTCAAGAAGATGGCAATCCAACCCTCCAGCGTAAAACGACTTTACTGATTAGCGAGGTGCTCAAGCTTGCGAGCCGTCTCTTACCTCCGTCTTGGAGTGCTGAACTTCACCTCCTGCCGGAGCTCTTCTCTTCGGCAGCGAACATTAGCAATAACAACCACTGGGTTGCATCAGGCATCGTCTACCAAATAAGTAGCGTCAGTCGTACATTATACAGGAGTACACCCTCGGGTGCCCTATCTGGGGCGTTCTCGTCAGGTAACAACTCGATTGAGCTGTCGGCAATTGACGAGACACCCAAATCTCATCAGTCTTTGGTTTTTGATGATGCGACGTTCAGGCAATTGTTGATCGACAGCAACGTACTCAACAGTTCTAACTATACCAAATGGAACTGGGAGACCATCATCAAGATCATCGACGGACCTTTACAGAGCGGCAAGCGACTTGAAGAAGCTATCAAGGCGTCGAAGTTCATGAAGAGAATCATCAGCTTTTACCGACCGTTTAAATACAGGTTTGCCCAGGTTAAGAATACGCGAGCCACTCAAAAGTATGTGCGGGCCGGATGTGCCCTGATGCACTCTTTGCTCCAATCTCCGGAGGGGGTCAGGTTCTTGGCGGATAGCAAGTTGCTTAGGCAAATTGCGGAGTGCCTTGCACAATGCGACCCGGTAAGATATACTGGTCCGGTGTCCCCTGCTCGATACTAACAGCTTGCTCAGACTAGTGGGCTTACAGCTCAATTTCCAATGTTCTCAACAGACCGGGTGACCGACACGTTAAGCGCTGGTTATTTCTCGATGCTCGGCGTTCTAAGTGGCGATCCCAAAGGACTTCAACTACTAGAACGATGGAGGATGTTTAATATGATGTATCACATCGTGGACTTGAAGCAGAGGCCCGACCTTATCAAGTTGCTTCTCTCGAGCTTCGACTACAGTATTCAGGGTCATCCTCGTGTCCTAGTCTCAAAGGCCTTGACAGCAGGTACAAAGGATATCCGCATCCATGCCACTAACACTCTTCGAAAATACGCTATCCGTCCTATTCCATCGGTCAATGGACAGGGTGGAGTAGGTGATTCCAAATGGGCCATCCAGCTTTTGGTCACACAACTATACGATCCTGAGATCGAGGTTTGCGCAACAGCTGTCAAGATCTTGGAGAAGGCTTGCAACCGTAAAACCTACCTGGAGTACATTGTTGAATGTAGACCAGCTCTTGACCATCTAGGCGAGATTGGAGCACCTTTACTACTTCGCTTCTTGTCAACATCTATCGGATACCATTACCTCGATGGACTTGATTATATTAGCAACGAAATGGACGATTGGTTCCTGGGACGGAATGACACATATGTCAGGGTTATTGAAGCCAGTCTAGCCAGGGCATTCCTCATTGACCCAGAAGAGCACAATCCCCGCATGAGCTTGTTTGACGACGGCGAGATGGATGGGGACTTCCACGATAATCACGTCCCGCCGCACTTCTATCGAGAACTGACTCGCACTCAAGAGGGATGCAGACTTCTCAGTGATAAGGGCCACTTTGAAGATTTTGTTGCTACGATCCGCGAGCACGGGATGGACACGGGAGACGCAGAGGTTCTAACCAAGGTGAAGGGGTGTCTCTGGGCCGTTGGCAACGTCGGATCGATGGAGCTTGGAGCCCCCTTTTTGGAGTCAAACGACGTGGTGGAGCACATCATCCAAATTGCCGAGCACCATGAAGTAATGAGTTTGCGTGGCACTGCGTTTTTCGTCCTCGGTCTGATATCCCGCTCTACGCACGGTCTGGAAATTCTTTCTGAGCACGGCTGGGATGCCAACACAACGCCTATGGGCAGCTCACTTGGATTCTGTATTCCCAACAACCTATCCAAGTTACTATCACTGAAACCGTGGAAACAAAAGACGGTAACATCAATTACCCTACCACCGACCCAACGCACAGCCCAAGAGCCACCGCCTCCCCGTGCGGCTCGGCCACCTCTTGAACCTTCAGAACTGCCGGCTCTGTTGAGCGAAGCGGATGTCAACAGTAGAGTCTTGGAGCTTATTGTGGACTTAGGAAACATGGTTCTTTACAAGAAGGCACTTACAGATCTTCAAAAACTACGGGCACGTAAGCCTAGCGCCTTCCGAAGTACGCAGTTCTTTAAAGAGGTGATGAGTGCCATGGAATGGAATCACTATCGATTAGGGGTGAGGAGGATGGTCATAGATCTGTTCGACAAAAACGTGATGAGACAAATCGTCTTTGACGAGGATGAGGAGGACGATGATGACAGTAGTGACGACAGTAGTCAAGAGGATAGTGTAGGAAGCGGCGAGGGCGAGAACAGTTCTGGTGACGATAGGACGGAGAGACAGCGCAGTATTAGTGAGCCGATGGCACCACCACCAGATCTTACACCAGCATCTCTTAGGATGAGGAGATGAGATGATGGCGAAGACAGCTCAAGACGACCATACATAGCCAAAAGCAAGATGAAGTTGGAAAGTTCCAACTAAACGATACCAACGACAACCATTATGATGGCGCGTGCATTCGAGGGGGTGGGAGAGGGGGTAGGCAGGTCTTAAGCTGTACATTTCTCTGTGATAAGCCGGGATCTAAGGGAATTGGTGTCTGGACTGGGTTTTGGATCAGGGAGTTTAGGACACAAAAGTCAAGGGAGGAAGGCTGTTCGGTTATCATATGAGCTGATTTAAGAGTAGGAGGCCAGCTCAAGTTGAGCGTCTTGAGAGGATTTATTCCAGCATTGTCCACTTGGTTCAGAAAGTGCCCATCACGGAGTTGTAAACAATTTCTCAGCTTCATGAAGCGGCTGCGATATCAAAGAACTTGATTTTATGTTCGTCGTGCGATTGTTTGATACATGGTGATACGCAAGTAACATGATGAACTGATGTTGATGACCTATAATAACAGTTAGTTACTGTGCCCCACCAAAACCGACAGCGGCCGAACGCGGGATTAAGAACGAGAGCGCTGTCTTAGCATATGACGATACTTTTTAATTCTTGTCTACACATTACATCTCTCTTGTGGCGTAGGTTTTCATTTAACCAGTCTTCTGAAACAAAAGGTCATCTTGTAAACAAGACCATCTCAGCATCATGACACAAGGCCGAGTGCTTGTCATAGCAGGGTCAGACAGTTCGGGCGGAGCGTAAGTATCTTGAAATGACACGATACAGCTTCCTCAAAATATCCAATGCAATTACATTTCAAGTTTGACTTCGAATGCTGACTTGTCTGAGGTTAGTGGACTCGAGGCCGACCAGAAAGTTATCGCCGCCCATGGCTGCTACGCCATGACTGCTACCACGGCCTTGACTGCGCAAAACACTCAGGGCGTCAAGGGCATTCATGTCATTCCCGCTGAATTTGTTTCTCAACAGATTGACGCTTGTATTGAGGATGTCGGTGTCGATGTCATCAAAACCGGTGAGTTGATCAAACAGTACCATAATGTGAGATTGGCTGACCCATGATAGGCATGCTGGCTTCCAAGGAGACAATAGAGATGGTTGCAGAGACTGTTGTCAAGCATGGAATTTCCTCTCTTGTTGTAGATCCAGTATGTTTCTGTTCTCCTCCATGCTAAGCTCATCCAATGTCTCATATTCTTACGTGTAGGTCATGGTTTCGACCTCTGGTGCTACACTCCTCCCCAATGAAGCCATCCAGCATCTCTGCAAGCATCTTCTACCTCATACCACAGTCCTCACACCAAACATCCCCGAGGCTATACTCATCCTTTCTCAAAATGGCCAAGAGGCTCCAGACGTTCGCGGCGTCAAGGACCTCGAGACTATAGCACAGCAGATCCAGGCTCTGGGTCCCAAGTGGGTGCTCGTCAAAGGTGGACACCGTCCTATGAAGGAGGATTTCACCGTGGCTGAGAATGAAGATGATAGAAGTGTTGTTGTGGATGTGCTTGTAGGAGGTAATGGTGATATCTTCAGGGTTCAGAGTCCATACCAATCGAGCTCTAGCACTCATGGCACAGGATGCTCCCTGGCGTGTAAGTGACAGACTAGAGCAGATTTTGGAGCATACTAATCATGAAACCAGCTGCCATTGCCTCTAATCTAGCAAAGGGACTCGACACACCTCTAGCTGTTCGGTCAGCTTGTCGATACATTGAAGCTGCTATTCGAACAGCCCCTGGACTGGGCAAAGGACATGGCCCCCTGAACCACTTCCACTCGACATATTCTCTTCCGTTTTCTCCGTAAGTACAAGACGAATCCTCTTGTTTTATCATCTACTGACGCAGTCAACAGCGGTTACTTTATCGAGTGGCTTCTTGAGCGTCCTGATGTTCGCGATGTCTGGAAGGAATTTGTATACCATCCCTTTGTTTTGGCCATGGGCGACGGGACTCTACCCCTCGAGTCATTCAAAGGCTACATTATTCAAGATTACCTCTACTTGGCAAGCCCTCACATCTTAGGAAGCATCGACACAGGACTAATGGATGTTTACAGATTCACTTCTCACGCGCCAACGCTCTCGCTGCGTACAAAGCGCAGAACATTGAAGATATTTCTAGAGTAAGCTCTCTTACGCCGATATGACACGCCGTCTCACTGTCAACAGGCAACAGAAATCGTTCAGCATATCATGCACGAGCTGAAACTTCATACGACATACTGTGAGAGTTTTGGGGTTTCTATTGACCAAATCCGCGCCACACCAGAGAAGCAAGGTATGTCGACGCGCTCAATTTCTAATATTCAAATGGATATCTGACCAAATATGCACTCTCAGCTTGTACTGCCTACACCCGCTATGTCCTTGATGTTGGCCAAAACGGAGACTGGCTGGGTCTCCAAATGGCCCTTGCCCCATGTCTCCTTGGTTATGGCGCTGCCGCCAAGATGCTGCATGACCACGAGAATACCGTTCGTGAAGGAAACACATATTGGGCGTGGATCAAGAACTACAACGAAGAGGACTACACCGATGCTGTAAAGTTGGGCTCTGGTAAGTCTCAATTGTGACTCACTCGAGATCTAGTTAATTAACTTGTGCATAGCCCTCCTCGAGAAGCACATTCAGCTGCAGTCTCCTTCGCGTATCGAGGAGCTCGTACAAATCTTTATCCATGCTTTGAAGGTATGCATACCCCTTGTATTTGCACAGTTGGTCTTTTACTAAAAACATGCAGATGGAAATCGGTTTCTGGGAAATGTTCCCATCCAAGCAGACCTAAGTTTATAGACATCAAAAAAAGGGGGGGTCCTGTCCAAGTCAATCAATTAATAGACATAAAACCTTGAGTGTACAGTTGTTCTTATATGTTTCTGCGAATATGTAGCCAACTCCAACGTAAATATGTGCCTGGTCCTAGTAACTCGAACTCCTTTCGTAAACCCCCATAAACATGTTTCCCAAATCAGATCTATACCATTTCCACTGGACGTGGTCTCTCGTCATCAGGTAGCATGTATCTAAAGTCTTGCTCGGGAGGGAAAGTCAGCGCAGGAACTGGAGGGGCGTCGCTACCCTCTTGCTGTTTCTGAGCCCGTCGCAATTGTCCGTTTTGCTGCTTCACCCATGAGTTGACAGAGCGGAATCGTGGCCGAGCGTCCACTGAAGCCATGGTGGATGTAGTATCGCGACGGTTATGTGAGACGCTGGATTTCCATGTGGGTTGGCGAGAGGGGGTTGGTCGTGATGGAACACTTTGAACGGTTTGGAAAGTTGGTGTCACGACGATATCGTAGTCGCCGAAACCAGACGAGATGGAGGAGAGTTCACTGACGCCGGTTTGGCGGCGTGAAACATCATATGCTACCGGGATCGCAGAGGGGATTCGCTTGTGCTGAGGCTTGTAGGCGGGAGAGAGCCCTTCCTTGGGATCGTGGCGGGCAACGACCTGAACAGTAGTGGCGCTCTCGACAAAGGTGGTGCTGGTGGGACTGACGGCGTCGATATCGTAGTTGGTTCGCGTCGTCCTGCTGCTCATGCGGTAAGCGCCCCAAGGCTTGGTAGGCACGGCAAGATGAGAGTCGGATTGCTTGGGAAGAGGCGGCATTGGCAAAGGTGAGAGCATTGTGGGTGAAGGTGAGAGGGGTTGCATCTTTTCGGCACTGTATTGAGGAGGAGGAGATGGGGCTTCAATGGTGTACCAGCCTTGGTGACCAAAACGGGATCCGAGGAAGGGTACTTTGGAAACGAGGTTCTCGAAACGAGTTGGCTTGTCGAAAGACATATCGTCGACGGGGACAATCTTCTTTGGTGAGTTTCGTTTTGTCAAAAGCTTCCAGATGAGAAAACCAATACCAAGCAACAGCAGGAAGCCACCTGGATATACTGTTAACCACTGATGACTGTCGTGAGTTGAGATGGGATAGCAACATACCGACTGATCCTACACCCAACAGGATCTTATGAACATTTGAGTGCTCGCCATCGCTTGCAGTTACCTTGTAAGGAGTTAGCAAGTCCAAGCTCTCAATGCAAGTAAAGTGAAGTAAATGACATTGTATCTCAATGCAAAACGCCTCAAGATATAATCAGCGGGTCAAGGGTCAGACTCACCAGGTTCCCGGAATCAGACACACTTCCCTCAGCCGATGGAGCAGCCATTGATGGATTGTCTGTTGCCGATGCAGGTAGTTTGATGTTGATGGGGTTTTTCGTATCGGCGTCGTTTGTGTCTTGTTCGGCCTTTTCAGGTTTCTCCTCTTCGTCTTCACTCTCGCTCTCGCTCCCACTGTCGCCAGGGTCGTCGCCCTCACTTTCGCTATCGCTGTCACTCTCGACCTTATCATCATGTGCATGTGCCTTGTCGTTTTCCTTGGTCGCTTTGTCGTCGTCTGTCCGCTTGTTGAAAGGCTCCCGCAGTATAGATATCATGACCTCGGGCTCCTTAGAGGCACCTTTGACGGTGTCTCGCCGAGCCCTTAACCTTGCCGTGGGCTTCTTCATAATGTGAACATCATAGTCGTCGCTATCGTCGGCAATAGTCCAAGCGGGCAAAGTCGCACCAAATGCCCTCTTTGCCTCCATCTGCCATCGAAGGTGGTGAGGCTCAGTGGAGGACGCCATTGTAGTTGGTGTTTTTGTTTTTTTATCGCTCTTGTCCGAAGAGGATACTGCTTAATAAGAATGAAAGTAATTAATGAACCGGGGGGGGGTTCTTCAAGTAATAAAGAAAATAAGATAAAAGAAATGTCTTGATGTAAGAGACCCAAAGCGTTGATTACCTTGGGAGGTGTAGTCGTAGGGGTAAGGGGTATTATGTGAGGAAATGAGCGTCGTAACGATTCAAGTCACTGAATTGAATCAGGCAAAAGAGAGTATTCAAACGAAGGTCCAGCCTTGATCAAGTGCAAAGAGAGGGAAAGGAACAAAAGGAACAAAGGAAAGGATTGGGGGCTTGGCGGTTTATGGCATGCGGGAAGAGAAGATGGTGTTTCCACTGTTTGAAGAAGAAGGAAAACCAGAGGATGAGACACGATCAACAGTTACATTACATGCATACGATGCAATACGATACACAACCAGGATACGACAGCCCCCATAGAGCCAGGCCGATCTCAGGGTTCAGGGGGGGCGTTGTTAGATGATGGTTTGAGCTTCAAGGCTAACAGCTCAAGACCAGGTACAGCCTAGATGAGATTAATCTTGGTCAGCTACGGAAACGGAGGATGGAGTATTTGGGCGGGTTTACCGGCGCCGCCAGAATTATTTTGCAACGCTTGGTGTCGCCTATAAACCGTGGGCTAAGATTCAGGACAGGGCCATGGGAGCCTGTCCCCGAGCGACTAACAGGGCTGCTGCAGAAATGGCTGCAGCTGAGTTAGAGGCGGTTGGCCTCAGCGCGACCGTCGTTAAATACAGGGGGGGGGCCTTGCCCGTCTCGAAAGCTGTTTCAGCCTGTCGGTGTCACCTGTCGCCTATGGCCAGAGGTAAATAACGATATTCATGCAGGGCCTAGAACTGGCCCATTTTGATGGTTTTCGATAGTTGCGTTTTCTGGGGTAGATTGGATGTCGACCAAGGTCAAATTTCCATGTACTGTGTTGTGATGCAGTCATCAAATCCCATAGGATTGCATTCATTTTAATTCTTCACACAAGTTTGAGCTGAGCGCGTCATATCTGGTCGATCGACACATGCTTGCTTCTCCTGCTTCAGACCAGCCAATCCGAGACAAACGACGTAGTATCCGTACTCTGAAGCTCCTTGAGTATCAAACCCTCCCCAGCCTTGGACAGCCGCACTATTCAATCAGCCTCGTCCTCATCTGGGGGCCAGCAAAAACCTGAAGACGGTCCGATATCCAAGAGCCGGAGCCTGAATCGTCAAGTGGGTGTTTGATATTAAACCGTAGTGGATAGAAAGGGAAAAGGTCGCGTTTTTGATGGACCCTGGAAAAGCTTTTGCGTCAGCTCTAGGCTAAAAACCCAGGCACGGTGGGGGCAACTCATCATGACTAGGGAATCTCATAATGCATGCCGTCAGATAATGTTTGGTGAAACGAAGAAGCTGTATCAAAAACGAACTCTTCGTCGGCCCAAAAGACAAGAGAGGAAGTACATCACACGACCAGTGGCAAAACAAATCAAGTCAGTGGTTTCAAATATGCTTCCAAATGCTACAGAAGACAATTGACCTATATCGATAGTCATGATATACCTGAGGTCTTCTCTACTACGTATAAAGGACTAGCAATACCTTGTCGATGCAACACAAACGGGAGGGCAGTTGAGGTTGATAAGTTGAGATTCGTGGACTGTTCGATTCCTCCATCAAATTCTTTTCTCTCACCGAATACATCCAATAACGCGGTCCAATCACGCAGCGTCTGCCATCACGCTCGAGGTTATTATCGTGAATCAACAAGGCCAAGAAGCGCGGATCCGTTATTAGCGCGCCTGCGGACAGACGTTGACTGAAGCTCCACGATGAGATCCACCCGGTCCAAAGGAGGCAAGCAAAAAACGGGCACTAAACTGAGGGAGCTCTTGGAGGGTTTGCGCTCGGGTCAAGTTATCACGAGCTGCGATATATCCGTAGATGCGTGGACAACAGGGTCATAAGGTTGGGACAAGGTTTGAATCGATTGCGGCTCCGATATGCTCTTCCATTGATGCCTATGAACCCATGACATCAGCCAGACTCTGGGGAACAGTCTAGAGTATGGAGTAGATGTCAAGATCTGTGAGCGCATATCTAGGTAGGTTTCATTGATTGAGTTTGACATGGTGTTGAACGACTAACACAGAGACATATCGCCAATCGTTGACTATCTTGAAGTAAATAGCACTACAAATATGAGCGCCAACATATTGAAACCGCAAAATTGGCGAATCATTCAACAGACACAGAGTGAAAGATAAACACCAATGGTTTCTGTCGCTTATTGCATTCGCTTGTCGTGACGCTTGTAGCTAACACATGTTCGGGCAATACCCTGCACCTCTTGACCCTGATGTTATTTACCGACATGCGAACACGCTAGGAGCTTCCCAAACGGGACCAAATCGCGCATGCTAAGTTCTCAATATCTGAGATTAACCGCGCTCCAGATCTAGTTCGTATGAGCGTTCAGTGGTTGTGAACGTTGGGTTTGTCCAGTTCACGTGGTGGACCACACACACTGACCGACAAACCGCGGTGGTCCAAAGGATACTTGAGATGTGACAGCGCGAGGTCAACCCCAGCAACTACTCCATACATCGTGTCAAATCCCTATCCGCTGAATTGATGCATAAGGGGCGTCAGTGTTGAGTTCAATTAGCAGGTCAAGGTTGCGAAATAACAGGGTGTAAAAAGCAAGAAACTTTGCTCGCTTGTTCCCATACCCCGGATACACAAGTAAACACGGATAATATCTAGTATCCCATGTAAGAGGTTGTCGGCATTTCACGATGACCCAGGTTATTAAACTCTCAGCAAAGTGTGCAAGGGCATGAGGAGGGCTCCCAAACTCCTATGGCCCGAAACTCTGAGGATTGAGTAATCTACAACGGACCAATGCCACGTTCATTGTCTTGATTATACCGGACGTCCGGAAACGGAGAGATACCGAGTTCCTTGTGAAACTGACCATACTTGATGGGACAAACTCACAAAGCATGTGTCAGTCGGTGACGAAATCATGCACGCTGTTGAAAGAGAAGATAGCAATATCCAGTCGAGACATTGTAAGCAATGGAGGAGAATACTCGCCTTCATTTACCCGGCACTCGTCATTCCAGAATTGTAATACACAAGGGGTTTACTCGGTAAGTTAGTGGAGTTTCGCTGATTTTATGGACGGCCAGGATGCGCCAAGGGCAAAAAAGCCCAGCTCTGAGCCTGTGAGGTTTTTTCCCAAGTCTCTGATTCGACTCAAGCGTAGTGCAACCCCCAATTTTCACTGCTGAAATAGGTGATGGAACCAGAGCTACGGATCGGGGCCAAAGCCCGGTCCAGTTGTACATCGAGTTGGGTTGAGATTGGAGAAAGAATTTGGAGATGAGAAATGATAAGCGGATAGCATGGGGGCGAGGAATTCCAACAGGTAAATCAACATTTTTCAAGGTACCTGTTACTTGAATCGAAGGACATGACGGAGTAGTCGTGGCTCTAATCAGAAACTGTCAACTCCGAGATTCCATCTTTTGACCGTACAAATCATGTCAATAATTCGATCAATATGTGGATGAATGTCGTTCAGTGGGCGTCATGTCGCTGACCCGCCGGGCAAGGAACTTCAACTTTTTAGTGGAGCCAAGCACAAGCAAGAAATGGACGACAGGACGTGATGCTAATGGATGTCTTATCTCAAGGGGAGGGGAGCAAAAAACAGACCAAACACCCCCTAATACAAATATTCCATTGTCTTTTCTTACACCCCATTCGTTACCTAACCTAACCTAAGGTCCTGAACTACGGATACCTTGTCTACACTAAATTCTCTCGTCCAGTTTCGTGGGCTGTGACTGATTCTCCTCCGACTCACCTCCGTCCGTCACCAGCCCATCCGCTCGCGACGACTTCAACTGGTCCAGAGACTCCCAGTCCTGTGTCTCCTATTCTCCTACCTCTCGTCAATAGCTCCCAATTGAGCTTCTCCCAACCAGACCCTTCACAATGGCTTCCTCCACGCGAGCCATGACGGCCCTCACCCGGGTCGGACAGATGGCCCCCAGCAGTCGCATTGCGACTCGCGCCCTCTCTACCGTCTCCAAGACCTCTGCTCGACCTTCTGTTGCCATGAAGCTGAACAACACCGGTCGCATTGCCTTCCGACGAGCCTACGCTGACGAGGCCCCCAAGACCAAGCCCAGAATTGGCAAGATCCGACGCACCCTGCGATGGACCTGGAGAATCACATATCTCTCTGTCGGTGCCCTCGTCGGTTACACATGTTATGTGATCTACGACGACCGTCACCCTCAAGAGCAGTACCAGCCCGACCCTTCCAAGAAGACTCTCGTTGTTCTAGGTAAGTGATTCAGCGCGCATGCATATGTGCTCATTCAAATACATAACATCGGGTTACTGACGCAACATCCCTCCTTAGGATCCGGCTGGGGCTCTGTTGGTCTCCTCAAGAACCTCGACACCGAGAACTACAACGTCATCGTCGTCTCCCCTCGCAACTACTTCCTCTTCACTCCCCTGCTGCCCTCATGCACAACGGGTCTTATCGAGCACCGCTCCATCATGGAGCCTGTTCGCAGCATTCTCCGCCACAAGAAGGGTGCTGTCAAGTACTACGAAGCTGAGGCTTCCTCCGTTGATGCTGACCGCAAGATTATCAAGATCAAGGACAACACCGAGGGCAAGGGTCCTCAATCCGAGACCGAGATCCCTTACGACATGCTCGTTATTGGTGTCGGTGCTGAGAATGCCACTTTCGGTATCCCCGGTGTCCGTGAGAACAGCTGCTTCCTCAAGGAGATCGGTGATGCTCAGCGAATCCGCAAGAAGATCATGGACTGTGTCGAGCGTGCTTCTTTCAAGGGCCAGTCCCAGGAGGAGATTGACCGTCTGATGCACATGGTCGTTGTTGGTGGTGGTCCTACCGGTGTCGAGTTCGCTGGAGAGCTTCGCGACTTCTTCGAGGACGACATCAAGAAGCTGATCCCTGAGATCAGCCATCGCTTCAAGGTCACTCTCATTGAGGCCCTCCCCAACGTTCTCCCCTCTTTCTCCAAGCAACTTATCGAGTATACCGAGAACACCCTGCGTGAGGAGAACATCGACATCAAGCTCAAGACTATGGTCAAGAGGGTGACTGAGGACTTTGTCGAGGCCGAGTTTGCTGGACCTGATGGCAGCAAGCAGACTCTTCGTATCCCCTACGGTCTGCTTGTCTGGGCTACCGGCAACGCTGTTCGTCCTATCGTCCGCGATCTTATGGGCAAGGTTCCCGCTCAGAAGGATTCTCGCCGCGGTCTTGCCGTCAACGAGTACCTTGTTGTCCAGGGAACTCGCGACATCTGGGCCGTCGGTGACTGCGCCGTTGCCGGCTACGCTCCTACCGCTCAGGTCGCTTCCCAGGAGGGTTCTTTCTTGGCTCGTCTGTTCAACAACATGGCCAAGACTGATTCCCAGGAGGCTCGCATCAAGGAGCTCAGCAGCAGCCTGAACCTCAAGCAGGGTAACTCTGCCGAGATTGCCGCCGAGATTGAGACTCTCGAGAAGCAGCTCCGCCGAATCAAGGACGTGAAGCCTTTCCGATACTCTCACCAGGGTTCTCTGGCCTACATTGGTAGTGAGAAGGCTGTCGCTGATGTTCCTTGGTTCAACGGTAACATTGCCAGCGGTGGTGGCTTGACCTACCTCTTCTGGCGAAGTGCATACCTTTCCATGTGCTTCAGCAGTAAGTTCCTAAAAGCCCCTGATTTACACATGACTGTCATGCTAACAACCATCCTTTAGCCCGAAACCGTGTCCTGGTCGCTGTTGACTGGCTCAAGTCCAAGGCTTTCGGCCGTGACGTCTCTCGCGAGTAAACCTTCGATCCTACAAAACCTTTTACGCAACAAGGTTCGATACCCTGATACGAGCTGCGATCAACCAAAGGCATTGAACTGTCGGCGGATAGCGGCTTACGACGAATTGGTCTATGAAACCTAACTGGACCGGACTAATATAGAATGGGGCTGGGGCTGGAACGCTTCATTTTGTAAACCTCGAGTTGGTTTTTTTCTTCTTTTTTGTTCTGTAATTTTTCTTTGTTCACGGATATAGACGGGAGAGGCAGGCCCCTTGTACGACATAGCTAGAGCGCGCAGAAAAGCAGGGAGAGTTGTAAGGGGTTGGTGGGAAACGAATAAATAAAACTGCAATATCGTGAACAAAGATGCGAGGCATTTCTGTCAGTAATTCGGCATTTTGTATGTTTGCAAGCATGTGATACATCAAGTGACCATGATATGACTGACTCAGCCAGATCATACGATGATGATAGCACATGAAGTGTCACAGTTGCGGTACTGACTCTCCCCCATACATTCCTCGCTATGTACAATCCACATGCTTATTTTGCCCTGGCCTGCTCCTCATGTGGGTATTCATATTTGCATCTTCCGATAGTAGCTCGAGTGCGGGGCAGGGGAGCTCCCCGCGTTGAACCATCGTGCGGAGCTTGTCATATTTGCTCCCAGAGACCAACGTGGGGAAGAGGATCCTTCGTTCCGTTACCTTGTTACCCCATAAACCATCTACTAGGCGATAGGCTGGCCTATGCGGTGTCTTGATCATGTGTGACTCCTCCAATCTTTCAGGTCGAGGCCACGCTGTTGAGCTTGACTCCAACGACACTCTCAGCCACACTCGTGATGAGTTCAACATCCCCTCCAAAGCCGATGTAGCACGCAAGAGCCTGCCTTCAGGCGACAGCACAGGTAAATTTTCTCGTCTGTTGTGGTACGGAGGTTCGTACATCATACTAATTTCCCACAGACACCAACGACAAAGCTATCTATCTCGTGGGCAATTCCCTAGGCCTCCAGCCCAAACGCACAGTAGAACGCATCCAGCAATACCTCACGACATGGCGCACTCAGGGTGTGCAAGGCCACTTCAAACCCCTCGAAAACTCTCCTTTACCAACGTGGCTAGACGTCGATGCTCGCGCGGCCGAAATGATTGCGCCCATTGTGGGTGGCCGGGTCAGCGAGGTGGCTGTTATGCAGACCCTCACTGCGAATCTACACTTCTTGATGGCAGCGTTCTATAAGCCTGATACCAATGGACGGCACAAGATCATTCTAGAGAGCAAGGCGTTTCCAAGTGATCATGTCGGTGGCCAGATTCAATATTCGACCGTAACGTGCTAACATCTAGGTTAGTATGCTGTCGAGACGCAAATACGCCACCATGGACTACGGCCTGAAGACTCCATGATTACCCTCGAACCTCCAAACAATGAGGATATCCTCCCGAACGAATACGTCGAGTCCGTTATCGATGAACACGTTTCTACGACTGCCGTACTTCTCCTTCCCGGTATCCAATACTACTCAGGCCAGCTCCTCGATATTCCACGTTTGACTGCTTTCGCCCGTGAGCGTGGTATATTTGTAATCTGGGATTTGGCTCACGCAGTAGGAAACGTGCCTCTCTCGCTGCACGACTGGAACGTCGACGCGGCGGCTTGGTGTACATACAAATATCTCAACGGTGGCCCGGGTTGTATTGGTGGCCTGTTTGTCCATGAACGTCACGCACAGGTCGAAAACGATGGATCGCATAACACGAGACTTGCAGGATGGTGGGGAAACGACAAGAATAACCGGTTTGCCATGAGACCTGGCTTCGTCCCTGCCCCCGGCGCAGCAGGATTCCAGCTCAGCAACCCTTCTGTCCTCGACATAACTTCTCTTTGCGCCTCCCTGGAGATATTCCAGCTTGCCGGCGGGATGGTTCCTTTGCGCGCCAAGAGCAAAAGGCTGACAGCCTATCTCGTCTCGGAACTGCAAAAACTACCGGAGGACATGGGCGCATACTGGCAGATTATCACACCTGGTGAGGAAGACCGTCGTGGAGCGCAGGTGAGTATCCTTCTGGCCGAGGGACTGCTGGATGAGGTTATGTCAAGTCTGGAGAAGAGAGGTGTCTTGGTTGATGAACGGAGACCAAACGTGGTTAGAGTTGCGCCTGCGCCATTGTACAATACATACTTGGACTGCTGGGAGTTTGTAGATGCATTCAGGAAGGCAATGGAGGAGGGCTTGGATGCGAAGTGGAAGAAGGAGCAGATGGATGAATAGGAACAGTATTTCAAGATCACATATGTCATCATTGATGTTTATTTCGAGGTTGTCTGATAAGTTCACTCTGTACAGTGTTGGCTAGTATCTTGTCCGTTTTACCATAAAATTGCTATTCTCTCAGTTTTTTGCTCAAATTTAGCTGCATACTTCGAGACTATAAATGATTTTTTCTTTCTGGATTTTGATGAACCTACGCATTTACAAAGTCAACGTGTATAGTTTGTTAGATAACTGACATTTGCCTCTTCGTAGAATTTTCATACGTAGGTTAGTTTATTGACTTTTAGGTATCCACAGTAGGTAGTCACATCGTTTCTGCTGTACATGGCCTTCCAGTTACTCGGTCGACATTTGTAACATACTCCTAAATAGCCCTGATTATAACTTTATTGATATCAAAGAAATGACACGAAAAAACCAGAGTCATCCAGCAGTGTTTAAACACTCAAGGTTGCCTAACAAAAGACTTTGATATACATATATAGGGTAAGTGTGGATACGAAAGCCCCATTGGTCCCTGACTAAAGGTGGCGGCTTTTCTTCCAGGCTTCGAAGGGTTCTCTCAAGTGGATCAGAAGAGGCCAATCAAAAGACCCAGGTGGAGTCACTAGGCGGACATGCCGCAGGCAAGGTGCATCAACTTTTTTTGTTAGCGGCGAAAAAAATAAAATAAACCAAGCGCGCAGGAATCTCAGGCTCACTTAAAACTTCCACTCATCCTCACCATTCATCTCCTTTCCCTTCCGACATCATCTCAACCCTCGGGCGCGCATTCCTTTTCCATCAAAAAGAGGACCATTCTCGTTACCACGAGATAATACATCGCGTTTCCCACGACTCTCTTTGTTCTAATAACACTTTCTCCCCCTTTCCTTGACGGGTCTATTCCAAAAGACTCCGTCTCATCCTTCTCCCTGAAATAATGTCTGGCTACGAAGGCGGATACGGCGGCGGTGGCCGCGGCGGTGGTGGTGGCTACGGCGGCGGTGGTTATGGCCGTGATCGCGGTGGTGATCGTGGTGGTGACCGCAACGGCGGTGGTGGTTACGGAGGGTAAGTCGACTTTTCTTTGTGGTTCGCACAGGTTGGTGTTTCAGTATGGAGTCATGGTCGCCCTTCAACGGCAACGCATAGAACCATCAACCACTGCACACCCACATCACGTCTTCATCATGATGTTTGCTAACATGAGTACAGTCGCAGCAACGGAGGTGGCTATGGCGGCGGCGGTGGTGGCTACGGTGGAGGTGGTTTCGGAGGCGGTGGAGGCGGTTTCGGAGGTGGTGACCGCATGGGCGCCCTCGGCTCTGGCCTCAAGAACCAAGAATGGGGTATGTGTTTTGTCCTCCCGTCGCTTTTACTTCGTACTAATCCTGTTACAGATCTCAACGCACTTCCCAAGTTTGAGAAGTCCTTCTACAAGGAGCATCCCGATGTTGCCGGCCGATCTGACGCTGATGTTGAGGCTTTCCGTAAGAAGCACCAGATGACCATTGCTGGCAAGGATATTCCCCGACCCGTTGAGACCTTCGACGAGGCTGGCTTCCCCCGATATGTCATGGATGAGGTCAAGGCTCAAGGCTTCCCTGCCCCTACCGCCATTCAATCGCAAGGTTGGCCCATGGCTCTCTCTGGTCGCGATGTCGTCGGTATTGCCGAGACCGGTTCCGGAAAGACTCTCACATACTGTCTTCCCTCCATCGTTCACATCAACGCTCAGCCTCTCCTCGCCCCTGGCGATGGTCCTATCGTCCTCGTCCTTGCTCCCACACGTGAACTTGCTGTTCAGATTCAGGAGGAGATGAAGAAGTTTGGTAGATCTTCTCGCATCCGAAACACCTGTGTCTACGGTGGTGTCCCCAAGGGCCCCCAAATCCGTGATCTCTCTCGTGGAGTCGAGGTGTGCATTGCCACTCCCGGTCGCCTGATTGATATGCTCGAGGCTGGCAAGACCAACCTTCGACGTGTTACCTACCTTGTTCTCGACGAGGCTGATCGCATGCTTGACATGGGTTTCGAGCCTCAAATTCGCAAGATCATTGGCCAGATTCGACCTGACCGACAGACTCTGATGTACTCTGCTACATGGCCCAAGGAGGTCCGTGCTCTGGCATCTGATTTCCTTCAGGACTTCATTCAGGTCAACATCGGTTCCATGGAGCTTGCTGCCAATCACCGAATTACCCAGATTGTCGAGGTTGTCACAGAAATGGAGAAGCGTGACCGTATGATCAAGCATCTCGAGAAGGTTATGGAGAACAAGGAGAACAAGATTCTTCTCTTTGTTGGCACAAAGCGAGTCGCTGATGAGATTACTCGATTCCTCCGCCAAGATGGATGGCCTGCGCTTTGTAAGTACTACATCACAAACAATTACGGAAACAACTGCTAACCTATCTCAGCCATCCACGGTGACAAGCAACAGAACGAGCGTGATTGGGTCCTTGACCAGTTCAAGACTGGAAAGTCCCCCATCATGGTGGCTACCGACGTGGCCTCGCGTGGTATTGGTATGTATCATTCTCCCCCACTCCCCTCATGGCAACTTCCAGCTACAGCACTTGCTGTACTTTACTCTCGTGTTTAGGGGCTCTCTTGACTGTGCGAATCTGCCTGATAATTATCGTGTCCAATTGGTTCTCAACCAACGGGGTCTTGATCCGTTGTGTAGCCTTCACTTTGCTATACTCCCGTGTTTCCACTCTTGTACCGTTTTCACTCCCGTGGTACGAGTGTGGAGTTGGCATATCGTTGCCTATGATCAAGCTGCTGGCCAAGGTTTTCTTGTTTCCAGGACCCAGTGACCCGCATACTCCAGGATGGCATTTTGACGCACTTTCTATTGCCCTATCTCCGCTAGGAGTGAAGTACAGATGGCTTGCTAATATGCATGGCCGTCTACCTTCATCTTCCATGCTGGAACGTTGCTATACAAAACCCTTCTTCGTCTGCTAACCATTCTTGCTAAAGATGTGCGCAACATCACTCACGTGTTGAACTACGACTACCCCAACAACTCTGAGGACTACATTCACCGAATTGGTCGTACCGGTCGTGCC
Source organism: Fusarium heterosporum (assembly GCA_013396295.1). Lineage (NCBI taxonomy): Eukaryota > Fungi > Ascomycota > Sordariomycetes > Hypocreales > Nectriaceae > Fusarium > Fusarium heterosporum. Next base: position 214,015 of record JAAGWQ010000109.1, on the reverse strand, counting down.
GGTGCCATGGGTACCGCCATTACCCTATTCACTACTGATAGTGAGTATCTCTTGTTCACTATTCTGCTTTCATATATGCTAACCCATTCTCCAGACCAGAAGCAGGCCCGTGATCTTGTCAATGTTCTTCAGGAGGCCAAGCAGCAGATCGACCCTCGTCTTGCTGAGATGACCCGATACGGTGGCGGCGGCGGCGGTCGCGGCTACGGTGGATGGGGTCGTGGCCGCGGTGGTGGTAGAGGTGGGTTCCGCCGACGCTGAATCGCCTAGACCCCTCTCGAGCTGACTCGACCTCCAGCCAACTCCAATAACATGCCCATCGGCAACCGTCGATGGTAAGGCGATCTATCTGGGGGTTGCAATTACAGCCCTTTCGTGATATGGATCAAGATAGCCTTGCATTTCGGACTCTACCGGATCTCCAAAAGTACATGACCTACAAGGCGTTTGTTTGTTAGAGGACCCCTGGCTCGATTAGACATGACTCGTTCTTCGCGAGTCTGGATTACGATTTGACTGCAGACCAGTTTGGTCATGCATTTTTAGTGGCTTTTTTCTTTTTTTTTTACATGTATTCGAAATAATGGCTTTAGACTAGGATGATGAAATCGTGTCGAGTGAAATGGGAAACACTCGACGACGAAGACGAGGCGAAAATATCCTTCCCTTGTTTGAGGCCTCAAGTTCTGAAGGTCGATGACAACGTTCAACAGAGGAACTAAACGTTTAATAGACTTTTATTGTTCCCCATGTGTCAGCTCTTGAGTATCTGCTACTTTATGTGAATTGTGATATCGTACTGTGACTAAGTGGTGCATCGGTCAATGATGGTAGTCGTGACTCGGCGTTCCTAAATTTGTATATACACTTGGATTCTGAAGTGAGCGCAAACTTTTGATGTGTTATTGTGTCATAATTATATCATACACGCCGTTCCACTTCCATTCAGTGGAAGTTACGAGGTCAGCACGTATGTTTTCATCCCCTGAACACCCACCAATATTTCTTGATATCATTACAGCCTGCATTATATGTTGCTTTACCAGGTAGATGTACTCCGAATCACAGCGTCATTCGCATGTGCCTCTTCACCATGTAATCCGTCATGATCTGCTTTGCCTGTCAGACTCACTACTGCTTCATCTTAAATTTGCTGTTAGGTCACGAGCCTCGTATATAGCCTACCGGATGATGAGTAGTACCTTGTATCGCCTTTCCAATTTGCCAGTTGTTTGAACGTACGTGTATGTCTTTGCATACTTGTGCTGATGCGGTTCGTTGTCTCGTGCCAACATCCATCACTTCACTTTGGATATACTCAACATGGGGGGGCACTTGATGAGTGACTGCTGGCGACATGTAACTAAACATTCTCAGGTAGTGGCCCGACTTGATTGCCTTATTCTATTGCTCGTTTTTCGAAGGAACACTTATCGTTATGCATCCCTATTGTGACTAAAGCTCTGGACAATCCACGTCTGGTGGTTCCATCGAGAGGGACTGACGCATCCTGTCAGCTTACTCGACTGCCATCTTGCTACTTCCACTTTCTTGACGTGTTCATAGCTCAAGCCCGAGTTGGGATCACAGGTTGGAATAGGGGAACCAGTGGTAGCCCAGCTCAAAAGTTAACACTGGTCAATAGATATACTTGGAAACCTATGGGATTGCGCGCAACCATTTTAGATAAGTATTGTCAGCTACAGCTTGTTTCGATACCCTCGGTCATGTTTGTGCGTCACAACACACACACACATACACACACACAATGACGTGAGAAGTCCTTGAATCGAGTTTAACCAGCTGTACCTACTTGTCAACACCCAGGGACAAATGTCAACCTTCCAATACTTCTCCGGCTCAGTCACTCCTAGGGCGCAACCGCCAGACAGACTGCCAGAGGGACAGTAATCGGCTTGAGGCTATAGTGATGATGGCAGACCCCATCCCCCTCAAGTTGGCATTATTGTCATGTTTATGGCTTTGAAACAAAGTCGATCAGAACTTCATTTTGTTCACCTGGTGATAGCAGCATTCTATGCCAGCATGATCTGCCCCAGTCAGGAATTCAATACGTTTAGTTGACGATGAGTGTGTCTCAGGGCGATGGGTTCGGGAGTGCCCAACTTTTATAACCGTTGATGATGTGTATGTGGCATCGGAAGCCTTTGCCATATTAAATAATAGCGTCTTGATGATCATCATCAAACGCAACATGGAGACTGCATAGTATCCTGGCAATGCCTTAACAATGCAAGCAATTATGTAACTGACGTGCGCATGGCGATATCCCTGTCCTCGTGTGTTGTCTGCACCAAAGTTCACCGTCTACATATCAGTAAAAGATGAAAATTCCCAGAATGATATAATCGACCGTAATCAACCAAGATCGATCAATCAGCACTCGATAACGAGTAGAAGATATAGTGAGACTCCAAATAGAACACATCACCAGTTGAACAGAGTAAAGCATATACATTCACCTAACAGTGGTTTGAAAAAACTGGTCGTTCACTTGAAAGGTACAGGGTAGCGTACGAGTTGTATTGATCAAGACAGTCAAATGTAGAACCGCCTTGCCTCTAGGTCACAAATAGGCAGTGTTCATGTTGGATATTAGAGCTAAAGGCGGATGGATGTGGCTGTATCACATCATCTAGACCGCACTAATATCGATTGAAATTCGTCAGTGACGCACATGGAATTTCAAGACTGGGTAAGATTGTGTCGGTAAACAAGATAGAAACAATAGCGCCATATGGTATGGTCTGTCGGCGCGATGCTGTTATTGCACGACACAATGCGGCACAAATTGGCCGAGTCAGTGAAGGGCTGAGTGGTGCCGACCAAGACGGTTTCGCCGAGCTCAATAAAAAATGCCCTGTTCTTCGAAGTTCCAGAACAGCCCAAGACGGCTTCTTCTTTTCCATTCAAATTTGACTCTAAGACACGGCGCCAGGTTTCGGAGTCGGCCCCCCAAAAGCTGGACAATGTTGCCGAATGTCAGTCAGCCTCTTCGGCAGTGGTCGAAGCAACTCGGATGGACCGTGTCTGCCATCAATGGTACATATGTTGAGCTCAACTTGGCACCGAAAATATTCGGAGGCGGGACCCAACAAACGTTGCCAAACGCCTCAGCGAATGCAGGTGCAGCGGGAAGGCAAAAGACAGATGGATATGAAATTTCGATCGCTACGATAAAAGTTGGTAGGTGAGGAGGCTGTTCAGTTTCCACCATTTGCAGGGGTGATAAGAAACAACAGCCACCACTGACTGAGTGACAGGGGCCACAAGCCGAAGGCTGAGAGAGGGAGAGTGTGCGGATCGGCCAAGGGACAAGAGAGAGATAGGTATACAGCGAGTGAGAGTCCAAGCGCTCTGTCGATGCACCCCAGGAATGAAGGCAAGGCCTTGACTCCGGCGTGGCTCCGGGCTCGACTTGGATGGCACGGTGCTGTGTTGTAGTATATCGTACTGTACTGTAGTCACAGCATGGCGTGGCATTTCCCGGAGGCTTGGTGCTCCATTGCCCAATTGCCATATGGCATGTCATGGCATACTAGCAAGCATGGTAACATGGCAATACTCCCTGGCCCCTCAGGCCCCTGTGTCTATCCCTTGGTCCTTGTCAACTCAGGTCCAAGCTTTCTCCAGACGCGACGGGACTGTCGATTCTTTCCAGCCCGGACCACCGCGTAGTCAGTGTGAGAGTTGCGTCGTGCCGTACTTGATCAACTCTCCCATGTGTTTGTATGTATATGCATGGATTGTAATAGCATCTCTTCAGCTCATGTTTGATGTTTGGTGTTCAAGATTATGACATCTGACAGTTGTCAATTCTCATTTGTCTCTTGCCGCGGCGGTGCCCCAACCGAGACAGAGCAATAATAAAGAGCGGAAACCCATCTGTCGGTGTGTCTGCCTGTCATTATGTTGTATGTTTGCCGCATACGACTTCCCCTTTCCGCTCAAAGTTCCGCTGGCTGGCAGTCATTGACCTGGGGAGTGAAGCCCCTCCTTCTTTTTCTTTGACAATCCTCAGATAGCCCTGCAAATGCTTCAGCACCCAGTCATGGGAGTCTCCTGGATGTCACCGTCAATAATACCGATATCCACTTCCCCGAGCAATTGTTTGATTAGTTATCGCACACCCATGCGGCAAACTCTCCTGACTCAATAGCGACACGTTTTGTTTGTCATGACAAAAAGGATAAAGGATATGCTACGTCACTACTCACAGTCGTGAACAAACGCCTCGTCTTTGAAGAGCTCCAGTGACAGAATATAATCAGGCGCTTGATGATGCAACACAGCGTGTGCGCAACGCAACAGGGGATAGGTAATCCGCCAAGTGCACATGGGAGCCGCGATAGCCTGAGCCTGGCCTGAGCCTGGCATGGCCTTGCCGTTGTGAACCATCACGGGGACGCTAGAGGAAACATCCCCTGGTCTCACTGTTTCTGCGCTTCATGGATGATGAGAGGTATGAGAGGGATCCACACCCTCTAGTGAGAGAGCTCCGTGCTGCTGGGACTGAACCGTTGCAGTCGGCCTACCAGTACGGAGTACAGTCAGCACAGTATTTGTTGTGTGCATAATCCACGCGTTGCCTCTATCAACACCCACCGAACATTGGACCTCTGCAATTGAGATATCTCATGCCGACAGAGACCGCTAGAAATGCTGTTATGGGGACGTGCGATTCAGCATCAGTTGGTGATTACGTCGGTGGCGGACTAAGACGCCGGATAGATACTGCCGACGGCATCGTATTGTTTGGTCTTGTAATTTTTTTCATTTTCCTTCCCAAGGTAGCTTTTGACCTCAAATACCGGGGAAGGTACCGGACCATCCAGGGTTTGGATCTGTACGGTCTTGATTACTCACCTCATCAGTAACTGGTTGGTGGTGAGTCCTAGTCCTGGTTGGTATCATATCCTGGGAGCCAGATGGCCTTGCACGTGCCCTGAGAGCTCAGCATAGTCCAATATCAGTAAATAGACGCGGCTGGGCCTTCGCGGCTTGCTAGCCTTGGGTTTAGGTGCACCGGGAAACAGTCTGAGCCGCGCAGTGTGACATGGGACCTCAAGCAACAGACTTTAGAGGCCAAGCGGCTGCGTTTATTCACTTCCAAGTTTGCTTCCAACTCATCATGGTCAAGAGCCGATCGATGCTCCAGGAACGTACTGTTTTCAGTCATGGATGGATGGATATAGGCCTTTCTGTTTCCTGTTTCGAGGTCCGTTCCAATGCATTTGTTTATAATTCATGGCGTGAGACCACCTATATGGCCAGAAGGAATTTTGACATGTGTGCGTTGAGTCAGCTCATGCTCGGTACCAAAAAGCGTCATGGGAGAGCCCATGGAGTATGTAGCTGTGTTGGCTCTCCATTCCGACCGCTGCTGAATCTAACGGATCAAACATCTATCCAACGACAATTTGGTTGAGCATCATGCTACATTTCCTCAATGATGGACCTTGATATCAGTGCAGGCCACCCTGAATCGTCAAGTGTGTACTAGGGCATTCACGGAGAAGAAACCCAATTGCACTTGTGCAGCAGGCCTAATTCGACGTGCGCTAGTGAGCTGAGTCGGATGGCTCTGCGCCCACCGTTCTGCAGATCGCTAGCGTCACTCAGCCCACCAAGATCTGAGTGTCCTCGCAGTGTGGTGTGGGCCCTATTACAGTTATCCAGAAGAAATGAGATTGGCCCGTAGATCAGTAAGATGACTGGTCACCTGTAGCAGCATCCTTCGTACCAACAGCAAACAGTGATGAGGTCTGAGGCTTCAAACAAAGTTAACTGGTGCTGCTGTCTGTTCCGTTCGCCGACTCTATTTGACGTTGCACATGACAAGACGCCGGCGTGCGGGAGATTCCCAGGACCACGGGAAGCTCTGAGATCGTGGATGACCGGCTCCTCACTAGCCCATGTTTGCTGGAAATCAAAGACATCGTCTGCCGTCAACATGGACTAGGTTGACTGTCGTCCACCGTCGCACTCAATGGCTTGCCGTAGCCTCACACGTTCCTGAATATGCAAGTGACATCCACCGACTCAGGAGCCCTGGCGCTTGGGTGGTCGAAGATCTGCTTAAACCACCTGGAACTTAAGTCCTCGAAACAACGCTAATAACTGGCTGTTAAAGATCCTGCCGCGTATTTCCCCCTTTGAACACAGGGTGGATAAAGCCCGGCTTGTTGTGTTTCCGAGATATCGGTACGGAGGTATCTGTGCGACATTGGGGCACTATGACCACAATACAGTGTGAGGATAGCAGTACAACCAACTTGATCAAAGATAATACTTGAGGGCAGTGAGTTTGATACGAGCAGCACTAGGTTGTAAAACAAATCATTAGCGAGCAATCCAGGGGAGTTAATAAGCAACTGATCATACTGTGCCCTTGTCATCAGCTGGCCTATCAGATTAGATGCGCCTGTTTAGAAGAATAGCAATTCATGAGCATCCCTTGTACTCCGTACTCTCGAAGACGTCATGCTAAGTTCACAATCCTTCCGTATGTGTTGGACAAACTTGCAAGGCCTCAGTTTGGTGGCATGGCTCATGTTCGTGCGCAAACAACTGAGTCCCTTTCGATGGCCAAGAAGTTTTCAGTGCTGATAAACTTCCCTTTCTGGATAACACATATCCTCGTTTCGGCTCTTACTCGCTCAAATACTCTTCAGTGATAATCATATGAACTGTTGGACCATTTCAGGCAATGGGCTGTATCGATTTCTCTTGGACTGACACAACTCATCATCCACCAGATTGACTTCAGGGCTTGTGTGTGGGGATACCCAAGCCGGCAATCCACCCGGTCGTCTCTATACACACGCCCACAACTGGAGATTTGTATATTGAACCGATCTAGCCTATTTCTCGTTAGTGGTGAGAGCCACTGCCAGCGTTGTGGTGCGCCTCATGGTTTCTTCCTGTAGTTGAAGATCGAGTAGTTGAATATTTCTATCACGCATCACCTTTATTTTGCTGTTGTGCTGCAATGGTGCAAATACGGCAGGGCAATTGGCTACGATGCTCACCGCCTTGATGTTGTGGGTTTTCCAACCGAGAATTTCGGAGCTGTGGGCCAGACTGGAGGAGAGTGATGAGCATTGATTATCGTATCTTGTCTGTCTGCGTAAGGTACGCAACCCTGTCTACAATGTTGGTCTAGACAGCTGCTCCCCTGCAGACATGAAAAGTGCGCATCAATAGAGGCCTGTGTCCCATTTGTGCGGACCCTTGTCCAAAGTAATGTCGCAGAAATGATCAAGCATGCTTGCTTTATCATACTTGTCTGCAAGCTCACCCTGCGTAACAATTGGACGTTCGGACGAATGCATTGAAGGCGGTCAGGGCCGGAACCTGGGAGGCGTTGCATTCACCAAGCACCCAAGAGAATAGACAGAAGTGATCTATACCCCACACGAGATCATTCCTCCTCTTTGCTGGTACGGATATTGTACTTTGTACAGGAAGATCAGTTTCATTGCTTCATGCCGGCAGTAGTTCGTCGTCGAAATGCGCGACAGTAACTCCAGTTCCCCGCAACTTGGAAAAGCACTAGTTAACATCCAAACCGCCCTAATAAAGCCAGACATTATTTGCGTGTCGACGAAGATGCAGTAGCAGACGAGTCAGGGTTGAGGTGACAATTCTGTCGCTACATGACAGGGGAACTAGACGCATTTGGGCTGCCCCTCATGTGCGGGCGCGCGAACTGGCGCCCAAGTGACCCAGCCGCACCATCTATCCCCACAACGTGATCTTGGACGCCATGTGTTTTCCTTTCTTATGAGCCAGGCTTGCCAGGGAGTATGAATTTTGCGTAGAGTGCTAATCGTATCATTCCAATACCTTCAGTTGTCAGAAGGAAGAGGAGCGCATAGACACGCATTTCCAGATGGTAAAGACTAGTCTGAAGATGCCCGGGATCTATGCATGTATGCAAAGAAGGAAATGAGAAGCTATTCCGCGCGCATATCATGTGCACAGACAGAACTGCTGAGTTTGAGCGTAGGTCCTCAAGGGGTGGGCACCTTCAAGCACAGTGCCCTCAAGAGCCAATGTGAACATAGCCGACTAACGGCGGTGGACAATTCTGTCTGATGTCGTGTAGGTGCTGTTATTCGTGAAAGTCGCACAGGGCCCAGCCACCCCAATGCAAGGGCTAGAATTGGGCATGGGTTGCGCATCAGTGGATGCTCCACGTGAGTATCAGTTGAGACTGTCTTGTAGGCTCCAGGAAACACAGATCCAAGCCAACACGTGGAGTCTTCCTGAACATTTCCAATCGATTTGTGCAACAACAACAAGGGTCCTCTATTGTGGTCCAATTTAGTAGTTGAATTAGACCGAGAAATAAACTAGCGATACAATTGATGAGGGAGCTTGGGCCGTAGGAATCGATATCAATGTTCAGCTTTGAGATGATGAAGGGGTCATCCCTGGTCGAGGATACAGCTATAATAAAGCTACCCTGTCGGACCAATGAAACTTTGGCTTGCGGCCCAGTCGCTTGGTTGGGCGATGATGGGTGGCAATTGGTCCAGCAACTGAAGCATCTGTATGTGTTGTCAGACACCGTATTGACGCGTCGAAGTGCGGTGCGGCAAACCAAAAAAAAAAAAAAAAAGGAAGAAGAAGAAAGTACAATCGTTAACGCTGCAGAGTTTTTCGAGTCTGAGTCCTATTGGCTCCTTGCAACTATGTGCTTTGCTTTGCTGACAACCAAGTTTGCTGAGGGCTTGTGAGTTGTACCTGGCTAAGAAAGTAATGGAGTCCACTAATTACCGTAGGGAGACGCCATCTAGCTAAAGCCTACTGTGCCTCTTTGGGGCATTTGGGCCCCTTTAGTTCATCCCAGATGTTCGGGTCGCTTAGGATCTTGTTTAACTAGACCCTGAAGTTTCTAGCACAGATCATTCGACTAGAGAGGTGTCAATCGTGCTAGGATGTTGAAGATGTGTGGCTAGATCGTCCACACTGAACAAGTCAGCTAAGGCGCGGCTCATATCTGGGATATCGATATTAATTAGGTGATTGAAAAGGCCAAGCTAATTTGGGCTATCCGACGGGGAGGAATCGAGGTCCGTAGATACGTTTAGTATGCACTAGCAAGGTCGATAATGATGAATGTGTGTGTGTGGGAGGAAGAAGGAGATTCTGGGTTCCCCACCTCTGGGTCCCGCTCACGGTGAATCAAATGTTCCTTCCGCCTTCTGAACATACATTACCATCAGCCTTATGTGTGCGGTTTTCACTAAAATAGTTTGGAAAAGAGGCCAATGACCGATATAGACATACTCTAATTTACCTGGGTAAGGCATTTACGACGCCGATACTGACAACGTCTAACCAATAACTCGCTTGTTGACAAACTTCTACTGCAACTTCTATGGGAGGCCTATAGGGTGATGGATAGAGTTACAAATCACGGTCGTGGTTATCAAATTGAGTTACACTCGTGCAGTAGAAGCTTAAAGCCCTCAAAAGGAGATGTGGCCAGGTGACTGAAGTAATTCTTCTCGTTGCTGATTGTGTTGCCCTCTTTACCCTTCGTCCTTCCCATCCGTCTACTACGTGCGACTGTTTGCTGGTACGCCCTCCGCGCTCTTTCACCATCTATCACGCGCCCTACTTCTGATACGTGCCAGGGGAGATACGATAATACCAGCTTAGTAAAGGATTTTCTGATAACCCACATACGGGGCGTCAAGCTAAGTTGTATTACAGGCTTCTTGTGTTGCTCCAGACACCGTTTCACCCATTCTCCGAATTACTGGATCACACAATAATGATAGCGCCATCAGCCCAACCCCCAAATCCACGCAGCCATCTCTAGGGCTGAACTAGAATCTACGGGGCAGAGCTATGTTGCCGTCCCCTGAAGCCAACTCGATCATGGCGGATACGGAAACCTAGCCTGAACAACGGCGTCGGCTCTCAAGCTTTACTAAAGTCTAGAGGCCATGGCCTGCACGTCAGAAACCCATTGATTCCACGTTGGCGCGTTGCAACAAGCTTGCCATCATAGTATCGCGTGTGTTGCGCAGCGAATTGCCTGTTACACAGCCGTGTCGCGGAGAATATTCTGATCTATCCTTGAGCTTGGCTTGCGCGCGACTACAACTAGCGTCTACTGTGAACCACGACGTCGGGCTCACCCACACCCATAGCCACAGCGGTATCGCCGCCACGTTCTGAGGGCCTCGACATCCTGGCCACTCTTCCTCTTGATTGATTGTAAAAGTATCGGTAATATGCCTGAGTCAGTTGAGGTCACAAGAGGATTCCGCAATCTCTCCTCAATCGGTCGTGGCAGTCCGCGTGCCCGCTGACCCCGTTCTCTTTGATCGATGACCTCGTCCATTGGCACCCTGTCGACAAGCTGGAAAATCGGCAACTAGACTGCCTAACCCCTCTTTGGAAATTCTTAGTCCAACCCCAGGCTGCTTTCAACACAAATCATCCTGGACGCCTCCTGTGGTGGGAACCAGCCACCTGAAATCCTGATTGGGCCTGCTTTGGAAAAGGCCGCAGATCTACTGCCAGAGGTTCAGAGGTCAAGGATTGGCTTGGCGCACTGTATCCAGCGAAGGAGATGATGTCCTGTCATGGCAGGGTGGGCATTCCTTGGGCCCTTGGTCCAGTACGGGGTTGTTTCTGGGTGGAACTTGATTCGAGGTGCCACCCCCTGCAATACTCTCTTCACCCCTGGTCAACCTCACCACCATGCCGGCGTCGCGATGGATCATGGCCCTCAACAGCTACAGCTCGCGTTGCAGTCGTGCTCTCAAGGTTGTACTTCTCCAGACAGAGGAAAACGCTCTACCATGACCACCAGGACGGAATTACGAACGAAGAACCAGCCATCATCTATCGGAGCGCACATCACATATTTTAATTCTTGTTTTTTCAAACCCAAAGATTGGCAGCATGGAGGCAGCTGGCAATGCAATTGCCATTTTGGGTTTTTTCTTTTTCTTTTGGTCCCTCACGAGCACCATCCAAATTACTCTGCCAGTCTGCTTGCACAAACCAAACTCCGCCACAATTTACAAGTCCTGGCCATGGAGTGTGATATGAACCCAGCCAGGGGTTATTGATGAGCGAAGCAAAGACCACCTCCCAACTCCCAGCTCCCAACCAGCAGGTTGCATCACGCAGGAGGAGACAGGGGGCCAGGCAAGGGACAAGGATTTCTCTTCGTCTGCCTCTTCATTTTTACCTATTCTTTTCACACAGAAGTATATTCCAGTCGTTTTTTTTTCTTCTTCCCGCTGTGAGTTTATTCGTTGGGAAAACGTAGTCACAACTTACAAGGCAGCAGTCGTCCTATTCCCCCCTCACATCACTTTCTCCTTCCTTCTCTACATACAGTAATATCACGACTTGCACTACACACCCTCTGATAACTTCACCTACAAGCTTCCTGTCCCCTGGAAACACGCTTGGTCTTTCTCGTAATTACTCGCCGCTTTCGCTCAAGAGCCACGAGTCAGCGGCACATCCGGCACCGGTCGCGACGTGGGGTATCCTCGGCAGAACGATCGACCTCGACCCAAACATTTTCTGGTCTGGCCTGTGAGCCAAGTCTAGTCCAGTCCGGTCCAGTCCAGTCCAGTCTATCCAGTCTGTTCATCATCCGTTCACGCTACGACGGAAATATCCCGACTTGGTATTCATTTGTTACGCTACGCTGAGCGCTGCTGTGCTGTGCTCTCGATGATACTGCTGTAAAGCCAAACTCTGCCTCGAAACTCGCACACGCCCCTGTTGTCCAAACCTGCCCGCGCTATCCACCACGTTCGATAAGCGCAGAATCCCACTGCCACTGCCCTGGGTTGCTAGATCATTTCTGCTCACTGTATGGGCACCGTACCGTACAATAGACTGCCAGTTGTTTCGCATCAACCCGTTGCGCTTCGGTATATTCCAGTCTAGTAAACACCAGGTTACGGCGCTGGAACATCGCCCAAAACTCGACGCGCATTCCCGCGAACATATATTGTACATTTGCGTTTTATCTCGGCTTGTCCCACTGCAACAACGACCTTCTTTCGCCTCAAGTAGAGGAGTGCATCGCTTCCGTCGTTCGCTTTCGCCCTCGGGACCCTATAAAAATTCTTTCGGTCCCGCACCTCTCTTCAAGTCTCCGTCATTACAGAAGCTTTCTTGCGTAGACACAGACACGCACACACCCCTCCCCCCTGTAAGGTCGTGAGTCGCTCTCAGAACGACGAGAGTCAGTGTATCGTTGGAAGATACACTTTGACACACCCCCTGCGCATCTCAGGCCTTTGGACGCTAGACCCTCTTTGCTTCTGGGCTCGGTAGAGTCCACTGCACCAGGCCGATTTCAACATCGCACTATATTAGTGTGTCGCTCCCCAAGAACTAAGGGCGACCTAGCCCGACCTCTCTCTGATCGAGGAAAAGCGAACTATCCTTGCCCTAGGCTCCATTCCCCCATCTCTATCTCCCCTCCCCAGCAAGATCCGCGCCCAAGGACTTGGCCTAGGTGCTCACATCACACACTTAACCATAAACCTACCTTTGGTCTCGCAAACGGCGCTACTACTGCCGCCGCCAACAACATATACTGCCGCGCCGCCGCAAGTCTCTTTTGCAAGCGCTCAGCCATTGCCCTTCTTTCCCCTGTTACCGGCAAACACCAACTTGACGCGGGTCTGAGCTAAATTCTGCCGGCCATTTCTTTATATTAGCCCCTTGGAGCTGTAGCATGTCTCTGGTGCCAACACAGCAACCTCGTACTTTTGTTGATCACCACCCGTCGTTGCAAACCCATTCCAACATCTCGAAACTTGGTTCCGAAGCGACCCTAGACACGCTCCTCAGCTCTCCCAACTCTATGGAACGAACTGCTACGGAGTACTCGCAGTCAGGTTTGCCTTCGCCCTATCCAAGCAACTTCGGCGACACCAATTCTGAAGGTTCGAGGGCAGATCACGCATCTGCTGCGCAATACCCTGTCAAGCAGGAAGTCAACTACTCGACATCAGCCACTCCCACCTCCGAGTACGGTGTCTATCCTCATACAGCCCGATCAGGATCATTCCCAGACCACGTCCAGCGTTCATATCATCCTGCCAGCAGCACAAGCAGCGGCGGTATGGCGCAACAACAGAACAGTCCGTCAATGCCCCAGCAGGATGGGCGTAGCCATCAGACCCATCCGGTCAAATCTGACAACGATGTACCTATAGATCCGTCCATCGCCGCTCCGAGCCCAACCTACGCATCCTATGGGCAGCATTCGCCTTATGCGCCCAACCCAGACATGACACATAGCTATTCTCACCCTGGCGGCGGCATGTATGCGCAGCCCCGTCCAGACTGGGCTGGCTATGGACAGCACGGTGGTGCACCTCTAACTCCTGGCCACCCAGTCTACGCTCAGAATCCCGCCTCAGCGCCTCCTCCCCAACGGCCGAACCAAGTACGTCAAGTCAAGACTTGCGCAGACATACATAAGGCGAATTGATACTAGATGAGTGGAATGCGCATGTTTTTGACACTTTAAGACGCGTTTGATTCTTCTATGTTCAGTTCGGTTTCGTGAATCGTCTGTCATTTTCATACATAGCAATTTCTAACATTTTATCTCTCACAGGTCTACTCCTTTGTTCCCATTCCAGGCGCCCAGCAGCATAAGCGACCTAGACGACGATATGAAGAAATTGAGCGCATGTACAAGTGCGGGTGGAATGGTTGTGAAAAGGCTTACGGTACACTGAACCACCTGAACGCTCACGTCACCATGCAGTCTCATGGACAGAAGCGAACACCTGAAGGTAAGATAGCACGCGTCCATATACTACAAATATGGAGCACTTGACTGATCCGCCGTTTCCAGAATTCAAGGAGATCCGCAAAGAATGGAAGCAGAGGAAGAAGGAAGAGGAGGCTAACCGCAAGGCCGAAGAGGAGCGACAACGCCAGGCTGCGGCTGCGGCTGCAGCTCAGAATGGAGGTGGCGATCCTCAAGGGCCGGATGGCACTCCTACCTCTTCCTACCCTGGCTCACGGCCAGTACAACTGCCTCCCATCGGATATCAGCCTGCTCAGTACCCACCACCACCCCCTGGAGTTCCTCAGCAGCAGCTTCCCGACTACAACAACAGCCACATGTACTCCAACTACCAACCCCATTCACCTTACGCTCAGCCCAGCCAGGGTATCCCTTACCAAAGTATGTCGCAGAGGCAGAGGGTGGCTTAGTTGATGAACTAACCAGGCTTAGCAAACGGTGGTCAACCCCCAAGCCACTAAGATGGATGGGCAAACAAGGATTAGGGCACTAGAGGAGGAAACTCACCAAAAGTCAGGAATGAAAAAGAAAACTCACTGTACTATATTGGAACCGCCATCAGCTTGCCGTTTTTGTATCGATGGAAGTCGACTCAGAACTCGGCCGGCACAGCGGACGTTTGGGGAGAGGGACATCGATATATGGTTCCTCTGCCCGGTAATTGCCTCTCTACTTCGACTCTCGTGATCTTCTAGGCTGGCGGTTTGCTTCCTAGAGGCTCTCAGATTATTCGTTCAGGTGTCAGACCGGTTTGCTTCTTGGTTTTGGAATTCTTTGGAGTTTACGCATGCACTCTCCTCGACAAGATATGAGGTTGTGGAGTTACCGATTTCTATTCATGAACACCAGGTCGATGGTTACAGGGCGGTTCTGGAGGTTTGGCGTGGTCTTATGTGCATTTGCAACGATTTGTTATGTTTTTGCTGGAGGGAGGTATGGGTTTATTGTTGGCCAAAACGCTAGTATTGGCTTGAACATAACCCTGCATTTTTTTATATCACATTTATTGCGCAGTGGTCGCGGATATGGTTGAGGATGTTTACTCATGTGGAAGTCCCCCGAGTTTACATCTTCGTATGGGACCAATGAGGCTGGTGGAAAGGGCAAGATAGACGTATACGGATGGTGCCTCATGATTATGGCGACCAGAGTTTGGGCCTGATGTTCAGCAATATCAGAACGATGATTCACCTGGTCAAGCGAATATTATACTTGTATAAAACAGATTGCTTGTTAACTGTGTCAATGACTTAGCTTTTGAGACTTTGTATGAGCCTGGGGCTGCAGTGTGAATATAAGATACATATTAATGTACAACGTTCGAGGCACGTGAGGGAGGCGAGCGACACATTGACATGTGCTAAGTGTGCATGGTTTCCTAGACTAAACAACGGCAAGAGACGTAGTGGACCATTCTATCGGGTCATGCAGAAGCTAAAGCAGCCCTGCCTCTTTAAAGATGAGATGAGATGAGATGAGATGGTATGGGATGAGAAATGACAAACATGGGTGGCGTGCAGTAGGTAGGGTCGCGTTGCGCATGGCAGTGAGTATACGTAGATATGGGGGTGTTTGTGTTACTATGGTACTGCCACCAGGTCCAAGAGGATACATAAGGACGGGTTAAGGGTGGGAATAACAAAAGAAACCAAAAAGCAAGGATGATTGACGGGTGATGGTGGTGATGGTGGTGATGGACAAGGCAAATGAGCAGAGAAGGGAAAGGTCGGGTAACACAAAGACATGGAAGTGCCTGACGTACATGTATAGTGCACATTAGTTCGGCATGGGAAGCGAGTGGTCTGATACATACCTACCTACCTATGTTTTGGGCTTAACCAACGCCAACGCCAAGTGGAGGGGGCGATGTGATCAGATGTGATGTGATGCGATGCAATGCGATGCGATGCGAGATAAATAAAGGGGAGATGGATCTGATGTTATGAGATTAGCGAAGGAAAAGAAAGGGTGGTTGGTGCATGCGTATCTATGCAGTTAGCGATGAAGGCAACACAGTAGGAACATGACATCGGAGTCCGGGGCTAGGATCGAGACAAGGACGGCAACGGCAACGGCAACGGATCTGCAACTGGGATGTGAACCAGAGGGAATATGAGAAGCGATGGATAGAGGTTGTATTCTACGGCGTTGTTGATTGCACGTGCATGCGCATACATATTGATATGGATACGACCTTTCTCAAAGTTCATGATATAGACATTGATGAATAGAACTTGCTTGAATAGAGAAACTATGGAGAAAACTACTTTTGGCTCTAATACTTGATACATTGCACCATAGCTAAAGATAAGCAATATTTATGCGATGTGTTCAAGACGATGGCAGCCTTACAAGATAAATATCGCTTGCATGCACATAAGCTGCTGTAACGTCTCATTCACAGAAACCACTAAACAAGGGGGGCGTGTACAGCGAAGCAAAAGCCTAGTCTAGGGGGGAGGATTTGATTAAAAAAAAAGAGGATTTTAAACTAGGTAAGGAACAGGAACCGAACCAACTAACTTATACCAAGGGCAAGGCTACAGCTGTAACAAGGCGAGCAGAAAACAGTGCGTGCGTAGCGTGCAGCAAGTGCAAGTTTAAAGTGTGTGTGACTGACGCTGTTGCTGGAGAACAAGGGGGTCACCTTGCCGCGCTAGGAGAATTTAGCCGCTTTCCCACAAGCATACCTAGGTAGGTAACTTAGATAGTTGTACGGCTAACATGGAACTGGTAACACAAGACATCTGCCATCCATTAGTCCCTTAATTGTTTCGCTACTTCAGTTACTAACTTAGACATGGCTGAAAGAGTCTTTGTGAAAGACGTAAAGACATGGGACGAGAAGTGAGATGGATATTGATATGCTCTATTGCTGCGTTGTCTCGACTGCTGTGGTTTGTAGTAACTCGTGAGGGAAATGGGTTGCGAAGGATAGATTGCCACGGGCGAAGATTAGAGAATGCGGTCACTTTTGTAGGAGAGTCAGACTTTGATGAATAGATTTTGGTACTCCGAGACTGGTATAAAAGATAGCCAAACGCAACAGCGACATGGACCGTGTCATGACAAAGCCTTTCTGTTTGATTATCCATCACCATCATGCCTGGGGGTATTTATCCCAGACATATTACTTAGAAGCTAATACTCTCTTAACATTAGGACAGTCCTGCTTCTACGATCGCTTTATTTGATCTATGTGTCTCACTGATAACGTGTAGTGCACTCCTCGTACACACGGCCAAAACCATCACACCGATCAAGTAAACAAAGGCCGTTGTATTTCATAGCTTGTATGAACTCATATAATCAAACGAACCTTTTAATTCGAGGTCTTCCTTGGGTATCCATACAGCCTACCGCTGATGCATATATGCCTTTCTTCGTACTGCCTGTCTGGCTTGTTTTTTGCTTCTCTAACATCCGACGTACTGCTGAGTATCTATGTCAATAAAGTATCTTGCTATCATAGTAACATCTCGTATTAACACCTTTTGAAGCTGGGACATGGGCTACACATACAGGAAACGTGCGCGTACAGCATACTACAAGTGTCAGTGTGAAGGATCCATGGATCCATTACACGTCTGGCCAACGTTATTACTCAAGAACAAAGGATCACCAGGCGACGGCGCTACGAGAATTTAGCCGCTTGTTTTCCTGTACCACATTTGATGGGGGTAAATAAAAAGACAAGATAGACGCTGAATAGAACATGAAACATACAAGACGCGTGTGGCTCTGGTGGTGTCGTGATTGTTTCTTGCTCGTTTCTTACTACTGTAGCTGAATTGATGCGAAAACGCCCTCTAGGCCTGTCTTGTCCGGTCCACTGTCTCGGGAGTTTGGCTATTGCGCACGATGTGTAGACTACATCACTTTTGAGGATGGTGGGAGCGGGAATGGCTAAGCCGTTGAATCAGTTAAGCCTTTTTGACGGTGTGATACTTTCCCAGACTGGGACGGGCGTGAAGGAAGGTCAGATGGTATGATTGAATAGAGTTGTCTTGAAGCTGTCATATAAATGGATTAGATATGGTGTTACATACAAATACGGGGCTGCAAACTCGGCATATATATATGCAAGCAGAAATAGCAGATATGGTATGTATCCTAATCTGTCTACTCAGTGTAGAGAATTAGAGACTGGGCAGTGTAACAGCGGTGATTTACTTGGTGGTGGTGGCAGTGCAGTGATGGCAGTGATTGCCACTGCCAGGCCAGAGATATCAGCTCTTACGATTCACAAAGCTACCTCCAAGCAGACTAACAAACACTTCCCGCCTTGATAGTCATGGTATAAAAATCCTCCACCGACACCAAGCTCAACTCTTGCATCTGTGCACTACACAAATCAATTATCCCAAAATCTACATGAGCAGGCGGAAATGCAACGTGAAAAATACCCAGACGGGGGTGAGTCTACATCCTTGGAGCCGTCAAGAAGGCCACTGACAAGAGAAATCTAGCAGACAACGTTCCAAATAATCAACACGAACTGCTCCCAGATCATCCCGGCCAACCAGGACCATGAGAATACGTTTCCTCCAGACGACGATGGAGAAGAGATAACTCTGCAAGACATTGTTAACTTGATCCAACTTGCAGAAGTCTTATCACAGATGAGGATAATGGTGATAGCGGGTGGGTCTTTGTTGAAGAATTCAATCATGATGGCCAACCCGGTCTCGATGAATACAAAAAGCCGAGAGACTATCCGTCGACAGAAGAACCAGTTGCGTAATACAACAAAGAATATCCTGTTTCTGATGACCCTGACGTTCTCACAAAAGATCCTTGGAAAGAGGGACCTGAGTCCGATAGACTTGTTGAGTCTACCTACCAATGGTACCGAAGGCCTTTCCCTTCAGACTGGTTCACGTGGATATTGGCATCAACGAAGCGATTGCCGATATGACACGAGAGTCATCACACCTTTGCGAAGCTAGAATTGTAAAAGGCACTTCCACCCCATACAACTCCTCGATGGACATCCTACGATCAAGCCGCGGAAGTCTCATCGAGCTCGCCAGCATACACAAGAACGAGAGAAAGAGCAAGATCGCTATGGAATCAGGAGCCAGTAGCGCAATAATTCGCGACAGACCATTCATCATTTGTCTAATGGATGATACCCACACCTTGGGCGCCCGCGTGTATCGTTGGCTTGGGATAATAACTCAACGGAATCACAGGCGATTCTATGTTCAAGCAGCTCCGCCTGTTGAACTTGGGAACATCAGAACAGCTCGTATAAAACGAACCGCCCTGAGCAGTAGAAAGAACATCGGGTAAAATACAGTAAAAGGAAAAGAAAAGCTTTCAAGGTTTAGCAGGAGACGAGCAAGAAACCGAGCCAGGCTGGAACAAGAAGTCGGGTGCATGTATTAAACTGCGATACTCCTTGCTCGATCCGAGATATCACGGTATGAAATAAATTTTGATGAGTTTGCATAAATTTATTCAAGCCTTAGATGATATTAGACTAAGAATTACAAAATTTATAAATTTGATATCATAGGTTGCGTCGCACAGTACTGCCATAACTTTGGCAGACTCCACTGCAACTGAAATGTGCTTATCATCATAACGTAGGAATGAACAGTTGAAAATGAGGCTGTGTCTGTATATGTCTTGGTTTTGATTTGCTTCATTCCCATTTTCATGTTCATATTCCACGTCATTTAGGACTTTTCAATGCTCTCAGTTGATGACGTGCGTTTGTCGAGCACTCATGTGGTTAACGAAAGAGTACAGACAAAGGAAGGAGCCTCTGAGATCTTTTGCTAGTTTTCAACGAATCGTCCATGAAAACAAAGATAAATCTTATATCCAGTAATAACCAAACCTCCCCTCTAGCAATTTAAAATAGTCTGAGTAGTGAACTGGCTCCTGTTCTAAATTCCTGCCGCTTGCGTCGGCCCTGCTTTTTTGCTACCCCGCCATCCAACAATGTTTTGGTGTGTAACGATACTAATCTCAACAAGACATTTTATCATCATAATACCAACTCGCACCAGCATTTCTCAAGCTCAGAGACTTAACACTCAGTGAAAACAGGAGAAAATACCTAATTCTCAATCCGCAACGTCGTATACTTCCTTTCCTCTCGTCAATCCCTGCGTTCCCTTACTAAGATGGAAGGTGATCTACCACCGTTCCCGCATCGCCCTAAAGGCTTGACAAAATCAAGCTCTGGTGCATCCTTTGGTGGAGGCTCAGCAAAGTCGGTTTCGGTTGTAGGCACTCATCCTCTGGGAACTCTCCATGTTCATCAGGTCAATGAGACGCCTCGCGGAGAGGAAGACGACGGTGATCCCCCGCCTCTAGATCCTCCCTCTGCACAGGGCGAGAACAACGGCACATCTGTATACAAGACATCACAACATAGTTCTTCAAAATCTTTCCACAGCCCGAGCTGGGAACCTTTAACACACAAGCTGGGAGGCGGCGATGTGGTTCTTATTCTCGACCTTCCAGAGGTTTTCACTGTTGGTTATGACTCTATATCGTTCACAGCCAAGCACTTTGGAGGAGTCAAGGACATACCACCAGGTGCTCATTTCTTTTGGGTTGCTCATCCCGGAGGTCTCTCCGCTCGATGTGGTTTCTGGATTGTCACAAATCGTGTCGACACCGTCCATGTCATGCAATGGGATCGGTTCAACGAGGTTCTCGGCGACTCTGCTCGGGCTGAAGCACGCATTCAAGCTGACAACCTTGAGACCATACACTCCAAGCTTGTTCCTTATCAAGACCCGAGTTCAGTTAATGCTCCCTCTGGCCAACTGACTCAGGGTGCTTCGGAAAGGAACTTCAATATGTGGGAGCAATTGACTGGCAAAGTAACCGAGAGCCTTCTCAACCGCGTTACGGGACAGCAGTTCGATAACTGGACAGTACATACGGGCGATCGCGTCAAAGGGTCAATACTCATGGCGGGCGAGATGGAACTAGATCAGTCGATTTCAAATCCTCTGCTCCAGACTCGCGAGCTCAATTTTGTCTTTGGTCAGCGAACAAAGACATACTCAACAGTCAACACAGGCGCCGATCGAACACTGGAGGCTACAGACGCAACTCCCTACGTCTTATCACTAATCGATACATCTGAAAATGACCTTGGATCTGATGATATTGTTGGTGAATTTCAGTTCTCCTTTGTTGTTGGTGTGCACCTAGGCAACGACTCGTGTATTCAGCAATGGTGGCACATGCTGCTCAGAGTATTTCTCCGAGCTTACCTTCTCCCTGCCCGTCGACCATCCCTGGCTGCTGCCTTCATCCGCACCTTGACGGCTCAACTTACATACAGTGCTTCCTGGCTCGAAGGCTCGATTCTCGATTCCGCCGAATCACAAAGTCGAGACTTGCGACTCGCACTCACAGTCTACAAACGTCGCCTTGACGAAATTGTGCAAGGTTTGGGCCGTCAGGCTACACCTGAACATCTGGATGTTGCCACAGCCTTTGCAGGTCTTGAGGCGGTGGCTACGGAAACATTGGATTGGGATTTACGTGGAGACTATCTACGCCGGGGCAACGTCATGATGGAAGATGGCGAGCAAGTCGAGTTGGAAATGATGGATTTGGCAGCTGAAGATGAGCGGGGAGAATGGGCACCAGAGGTTGTTGACCTTGACGAATCTGGACGTCAGCGCGATCTTGTCTCATGGAATGATTAAGGATGTCATACTTCGTCGATGCTTCGCTGCTCAAGATACTAGGAGGGAATGGCGGGAGTGGTAGCCGTGGAATGGTTCACCAAGCACGGAGACATGGAGAGAATACGATGGGGCATGTCCGGGGCTTTAATAGTCAGGCAGAAATGCAGCAATTAGAGTAGCATGAAGAAACCTGCCTTCGTGGAGTTGAGAGTCTTCTACAACAGCAACAAGCAATAGGGATCAGGTTAGGTTTGACATTTCCTGGATAGATCAAATGAATCACAACAAGTTTCCAGTCGCTGGAGATTACCACGTTTCGCCTGCAATGATGAGGGCTGGCCTGACTGGCAGCCTGTTCTTGAGCCAACGATTCCTGGAGGCTGGGGAGTCCAGCCTGGGTCGTCTTTGATCAGAAAACATAACATTTATGAGCAATAGCTTCGACGTCACAGGCGGGGAAACACAGGAACCATATATCGGAGCGAGTCCAGCAAGGAAGGCAGTCCATTGACATCACAATTCATAGCAGCGCGAGCCGCATCTTTAACTTTGAAGATTTCATTTGCCTGCCAGATCCCTTAAAATCCGCCAGATGCAAGGGCATGCAAATGCCAATGGGAAACCCATTCCCAAACCAGGGAAAATGTGACTCCGGTTCCTTTTCCGCACTGCTCGTAATATCCTCCACTGCACCAACGCTCCGGCTCGACGCTTTTGTGCTCCTCTTCGACAGTCGTCTTGAACCGTTTAACGGTAAGACTTCTGGAAGCGAGAGCGGGCACCCTTACCACCGAACTTCTTGGGCTCGCAACGACGGTTATCGGCAACGAGGAGGGTTCGGTCGAACTGGACGAGAGCCTGCTTCAGGAGGTTCTTGGAGTGCTCGTCGACGAACTTCTGGTAGTAGGCGATGAGGGACTTGGAGATAGCTTGTCGGATGGCGTAGACCTTGCACCTTGTTAGCTAGGGGTATAGTCTTTGTTTTAAGGAAAACCGACTTGAGAAACATGGCCGCCTCCGTTGACTCTCACTCTAATATCAACATTGGCGAACTTGTCGAGGCCGACAACGAGAAGAGGCTCGTAGACCTGTAGACAATTGTTAGTTTTTGGTCGAACTCGACATGTAGAGCAAGACATGTTAAAAAACCACACAAAAAATAGCAGAATCATACCTTGAATCGCAGGATCTCGGGCTGGACGAGCTGGAGAGGACGTCCGTTGACCTTGATGAGACCGCGGCCAGCCTGCAAATTTCACATTATGTTAGCCTCCTGGCCCAAGTATCGTGTGTCTTCTGTATCTGGGCTTCGCGAACCTTGCAGTGGGCAACGGCGGTGGCGGTCTTCTTCTTGCCGAAGCACTGGACGGAGTTGGTGGTCGACATGATTGCGGTTGTCGTGATGCCGGAGGATAGAGCGGTCGACCGTGTTGTGTTGGTGTTGATCTTGCGTATCTCAAATTCTGAGAGGTAAGGGTTGTGCCCAAGCCGGAGACCAATCAGAAGTGGGGCACCCTCTTTTTTTTTTCTGTGGGAAAGAGCGACCCACTTTCTAGCCGACACAACTTAGGGCAAGACCCGTGTGATCGAAGCTGCCCGCTCGCTTTTGGTGTTTGACAAATTTTCGTGCGATTTTCAACGACAGCGTCAACCCACTACTAACGAAACCGCAGCCAACCGTCAAGGTCAGTTGGACCTCAAACATCGATCCTCATCAATCACGAAGACTGACATTATCGATTCAAGATGGTTTCCGCCAAGAAGCACGTTCCTATTGTCAAGAAGCGTATGTTTACCGAATCCGACCCCGAGAAGCGACCTTTGCCGTGGAAGATGGAAATGAAGATATTGACTGTTGTCTCTAGGCACAAAGCGCTTCGAGAGGCATCAGTCTGATCGTTTCAAGTGCGTAGACAAGTCATGGCGCAAGCCTAAGGGTATCGACAGCCGAGTTCGACGACGCTTCCGTGGTACCATTGCCATGCCCTCTGTACGTTGAACCTTTGCGAGGCCGACCGGGATCATCAACTTCCCGGCGGACGAGGACATCGAGAACACTGTGCTGACACCTTACGACTTCAGATTGGCTATGGTTCCAACAAGAAGACCCGCTTCATGGCTCCCTCCGGCCACAAGGCTTTCCTCGTCAGCAACGTTGGCGATGTTGAGCTTCTCCTGATGCACAACCGAACCCACGCCGCCGAGTACGCTTTCCCCTCTTGCCCAGTCGACCAACTATCACTAACAACATCCACAGGATTGCCCACAACGTCTCCTCCCGAAAGCGAGTTGACATCATTGCCCGTGCTAAGCAACTGGGTGTCAAGGTCACCAACCCCAAGGCGAAGGTTACCACTGAGGTTTAAAAGGGAACGGATCGGTTTTTGGGCTGCTTTACGGTTATGCATCGGAAAGGGGTTTGCGTTGCTTGCGGTACTAGCAAATAGTATGCTAGAAAATGAAAACGCGCCGTTGAACGACAACAAAACTGGCATCAACCGTTCAAACAGCAAGATCCCCTTGGAGTCAGAAGGTTGCATAAGATATCCGCCTTGCCTGTACTCAGCCGATGAGGGCGCTAAGGAGGGGTTAGGTGAAAGCCTTGTCAATTGTGGACGAGGCCATAAAAATAGACAAACCCCTTTGAGGGCCCCATCTGATTGCCGTATTGCACTCCATGTTTTGCCAGTAAATGTCAGTGATTGTCGGCTGATCTTTATTGCATAGCCAACTATGACTATCGTCATTGCGGCCAGTATGTGCTTGTGAGTGTGTGCAAGGTGAGTAACATATCCCATACTTGGCTATCGCTATATCTGGTAGCCACCCAGTATGATACTAGATACTAAAGATGAGGAAATCAACATCTACGCATTCCCGAAGAATGAAATCCCGTAGCTGAAGGTGAAAGGATGAAGGGACAAGGAAAGATGCATATAGATAACGCGATCGTTGACAACACCAAAAGCTTCAATGTGCAGGATATATATCAGCATGACATTCCCCCTACCTTTGGCTTGAGTATTCTCGAATGGCTTTTTTAATATGCAGGAGATGTTTATCCCTTATACAATGGAAATACAGGCTCTACCGGTTTGCATGGTGCTGGACAAAAACCAGGGCTGCCGTTTGTAGGCAACTGCCACTTGTATTGCACTTGCTAGCACTCGTAGCAGCTGGCCATGGAAAAGACATGCTTTCTGATCATTACCTGGGCATTGAATTCTCTACCACCTCAACTCTATCTTCTCAATTTCTCGTCTCGAGCTACTTTGATCCTTGACAGCTTCCAAATCATGCATTATACACTGCATTGCTTATAATCAACTTTCAAATCGCGGCTCGACACTGGCCTTTGCTTTATCCCATCACACCCAATTTGCGTAATTCAGGAGAATTTGTCCGTATACGTGAATCAGCAGATCACTCGTTGGATCTATACTCAACAGCTTCACGATGGCATTTCTACCCTTATCTAAACGACCGCACCAGCCAGTCTTTAAACCACAATGCACACATCTCACAATGACTCGGGTTTACAACCCAGATCTGAGATGCTCCAATTGTCAGGAACCCGGCCCCTTCGGGTGGTTGTATCAGTGCAGTCAAGATCATGAAAAGGTGATCGAGGAGAAGCTGGTGAGATACCGCTTGACCAACACTCTCTGTTAAGAAGCTAATACGGCAGCAGTCATGCATGGACTACTTAGACTACTCCTTTCGTAAGAACATGGGTATTCGTAAAGGTAGTGCAAAGGCTCGACAGGACAAACTCAGCTTTCTTGACGGACTCACTCCAAAACAAATGGCTTCCTACCGACCAGATCAAATCGCGACGATCTTGAGACAACGAGAGCAGGTCAGTCAGCCCTTTTCTAGCAGTGTTTCATTTTTTCACTCTTGGTGTAATGTCAGCTAAAGGCAACACAGTTAAAAAATGTTATTGCGAAGGAGGAGTTTCGAAAAAGCAGTTCGGCTTTATTCAGCACTGTTCTCCCATCCTCAGACTTTGAAGCTCCTCTTAGCGACAACTCCTCTACTGGACGGGATGCATCTTGCGAGTTGAAAGAGTGTCAGTACAAGATCTGCCCGCGTTGTCGCCCTATATGTGCCGACCGCGCATTTTTGAGTCTCAATGCAGTTGCCAATGGGGAGATCCCACCGACTGCGGCAGCAGGTTTTGGATTTGAATATCTGCAAGGAAGGCCAGTCATCGCCAAAGACGTTATCGAATATATCGACGAGCATCGCCCAAAAGTGAGTACAATAACATCCCTTTCTGTGACCGACGATTGACATATATAGCCTCAAAACGGCAATCGCCGAATGATGGAGCTGCTCGACGAGCAGATTGCCCGAATGCTTGTTAACCACAACCAAGACCAAAAACGACATCTTCACGAAGTGATCAGGAACACAGTCCTGGCGCCCAAATCTGTACGACAGATACCTACTGTGAAAAACATTGCTGCTGCGACCCGACGTGCGCGTGATAGGGAGGCTATAGCTAGCGCTGCTCGAGATGATGAGCAGAAAGTCGTGGCTTCTAATGCATCCGAAATTTCAGGGAATCCTTGGTCATGGTTGGCGGCATTCGAACCTGAAAGCACGTCCGAAACTCCAGAGGAAGAGCAGACCTTGAGACAATCCTTACGACAAAGGTCACGGACCACGCGCATTCCGCGGTAAGTCTTTTTGTGGTTTACGTAACCCAATCTTATTGACTGATGTGATGCAGTCCGACTACTCCTTCAAGATCTACACGGCGTCGCTTGGCTGATCAGCTGTTGTTCAGTACATCTTACATTCCTTCTGAAGGGTATCCTTGGCGCCTTCTCATTGATGGTGGAAATACCAAGACGACGTCATCTGCCCCTCTCCACCATTCTCAAAACACTGAGTTTGAAGAAAATAGAAATGGAAGCAGCCCTGGGGAGTGCTCATTCGCTCTCCCAAGCTTGGAAGACGGCGTGGCTTTGACGGAGGAGAGCATTGAGGCCAAAGTCCCTGATGTGATAACCCAGGTGTAGAGTTGTATGAGAAACAGTGTATTGGAGACGCGATGGGGTCACCAATTATGGGACTGCCACTCAGTGTAGGGACTGTACTTTTACATGGAGTCCGATAATTGTTACTTGATCAAGCTAAGCCTTGTTTGGAGCTTGGAAGCACATAGCTATATGTTTAGAGTATTGCTTGAGTATAAGGCTTTTGTTACCTATGACTAAACCAACTCTATCAATTATCCTTAGAGTTTTCCAGTATTTTCTTCATCATTTGGTTGCCCACTACCTTGGCTTCTTCAAACCGTGGCTGGAAAAACTCCTGAGTACTGACGAACCGCTTCTCCCACGTTTCAAAGTGTCCCAGATTAACACACTCAGCCCAGGCCCGCGCAGCAAATGTGAATTCGAGGTCATCGCTGCGGTACGTCTTGTCGTCAATAGCGGTCTCAATGGCAGCATCGAGAACATCCCCGTTCCGGAACAAGTACTCAGTCACACCAAGGCGCAAGCGGAACAAAGGAGTACTGCAAAGCATGTGATCATACGGCACGATGTTGAGGGCCGCCCAGCAATCTACCATTGCTAAAATGGACAGATGGTTGTTGGGCCGAGGCTCATCAGTAGGGGTACCCAGAGAGAAGGATGACAAGATCGAGGGCTCAAGCAAGGGGCGGGTCTCCCAGGATGTAGAAGGCCCAAAGACTTTATCGCGTGCACGATAAACTCGTTCCCTGAAGCCATCACGGTTGCCCTCAAGCATAAGCTTGTAGAGGTCTGTGACGCTTCGTGCATATTGGGAGATTTGCTCCCTGGCCTCAGGATTGAGGATGGCCAGACCAGCGTATACATGCCACTTTTGGCTGTAGATGCGCAGCATCAGATTAACTTTGACATTCTCAATGCCACCAACGTAGCGGCTCAACTCCCAAGGAAACTGCTTATTGGCATGCCAAGCCTTGCCCATGGACAGGAAAGCAGCATGGGTAACAGCCTGGGTATCGGCGGTGATGCGGTCGTGCTCGCGAGCCGAGAGATGGACAAATTTGGACCGGAGACAGCTAAGGACAGTCTCAACTTTGCGAAGGGCCAAGTCTGGGGCGCGGTGTTGAATAAGGACAAGGGGTTGGTTGTAAGGGTCGACATTGGGGCCATGGAGTGAGTGGCAGGAAATGATATCAACATCGGACGGGAGGTGAGCCTCGAAAGCGGCGATCTCGGGGGATTTGCAAGAGGTTTGGCCCCCGACAATGGCGCCAAGCTTGGTGGCTGTATGTGAACGTCAGTAATCTGAATTCTCCTAATTTATCACATCGTGACATGTTCATGAGACAACATATTCACGACGTAAACGAGGGCGCGTACATGGTCCATACTGAGCAATCACACGGTCAATGACGGCAGCTTCGACGCTGTAGATGATATAGTCGCTTGCGCGGGATACATAATGGCCATTTCGACAAATTTCTATATTTTTCTATTCAATAGCTTCAGCGACTGGAGCGAGGCAGAGCAGAACAGGAATCACTAAGCCATACATTTCCAGAGTATTCTTTCTGAAGGCTCTCCTGGTTCTCTTCTCGATCGCAGGCCATAATTCTAAGGTAGTCCGCCATTAGCCACTCGGCATCCGGTTCGGTGATTTGCAATTACGAAGTGAGGGTATCTGTTTCTTGTTCATGTTAGCTTTTTGTGTCAAAGCAAGTAGTGCCAACAAATTGAGGTAGGAAGGTGAAAATTCAGACAGTTGATAATTAAGGTAGCAAGCGTTTACATCAGTGAGAGCACAGGGCCGATTCTGGTGGCCAAGACGGATACCAGGCGTCCCTGCACAGTACTCGAGCCAAATGCGCTCTAGTCATCATGAAAGAGGGGAGGGGTGAGGACAAGACAGTGAGGAGGGGATTGCTTACCATTGAAAAAGAGAGGCTGGAAGTATGAATCGTTTCTGATTCTAGACTTACCTCCAGCCAGCGGCAGACAGCCTTTCGGCGTACATCTTGCCCATGTCGCCCATACCAATGAGTCCGACGACGAAGTTCTCCATCCCCTCAGGGATAGACTGCGGTTGTGAAGCCATATTGTCTGCTGCGCGTTGATAGCAAGAACAGAAAACACGTCTCACATCCTCTCAAGCGAGTGTCTTGTTGAAGCTTTATGCGAAAAAGCCCAAAAGAGTGTGAGTGAGAGTAGAGAAGGAATCGAGAGAAAAAAAAGTTCGCGACCTTCTTTATGGTGGAGATTTGATGGGCTTTACGTAAGCCGGCAGAAATTCGCGATATAGCGATGGGGTGGGTCGGCCTATGAAGCTATCCACTGCAGGGCAAAGAGAAGCACGCAGAACCTGAGGAGGAGCTTTACAACTAGGTTCCGGGTAGTTAAGACTACAGATTTTTTGTGATTCATCTCGCTTCTTTTTAGACATGGAGGTCGTGTTCGCTTTGGGCTCAAATGGCTCTGGCCAACTCGGTATTGGTCACAAGGAGGACGTTTCAGTGCCGAAGCAAGTCCTTTTCCATCCTGACCCGCCAACCTCTCCAATTACACAAGTCGTGGCTGGTGGAAATCATACTCTGCTCCTCACAAAAACTGGCCAACTTTACTGGAGTGGTGACCCTACACCTGGTGCATGCGGTTTGACGAGTGGGCCAGATGCTGCTGTTTTCCGAGAAATTCAGCTCACTAAGAGTGGAGAGCCTTCAGTTGGTGAAATTGCCTTGATCACAGCAACATGGGAAGCATCTATCATTGTGGCTAAAGATGCAGACGGCAAGAACAATCGGGTCTTTAGCTTCGGTGCAGGGCTGAAGGGCGAGCTGGGTTTGGGCGAACTCATCATCCGGACACCGTCTGCAACGCAAATCCGAGACTTTCCTCCTCAAGGAACGCAAGTTATTGATTTGGCTGCTTGCATGGGACATGTCATCGCAGTTCTTGACAACGGCGACGCCTATGGCTGGGGTAATGCGAGAAAGTCTCAAGCTGGCGAGCCTGGTCAGGTCCTCCACGCACCGCGGAAGATCGAGGGTATCGACTTCAAGATTGCACGAGCTGTCTGTGGTAGGGAATTCACTTGTCTGTTCGGCGAACCGCAAAGTGGAAACATCAAGGTCCTAGGTTCAGACAAATGGAACATTCAATCAAGTGTACCCGCGACATGTCCCGAGTGGAAAGACGTAGGAGCCAGTTGGGGAAACGTCTTTATCCTGGCAAAGGACGGTTCTCTACAGGCCTGGGGACGAGATGACCACGGACAATTACCTCCGCCAAACCTGCCAGAATTGAGCAAAATCGCGATTGGTAGTGAGCATGTCGTTGCTCTCTCTACTTCAGGCGATGTCCTTACATGGGGATGGGGTGAGCATGGCAACTGCGGACCACAAGTTGAGAACAACGACGTCAAAGGCCGATGGAATGTCATTGCTTCGTCTAAATTCATCCCTCCAGGCTCCAAGATAGGAGAAGTCGGGGCAGGTTGTGCCACCAGTTGGGTATTCATTACAGCTGAGTGAACATCGTCCATTATTATTTCTTCCATCCTCCAATAGCCCATCCTTAATCTGGGAATAGGGCCAGGTTCTCAACATCCGCCAGCTTCTGTGTTGGCTCAAGGTATGTTGATTCAGCGTCCGTGGGCTGTGGGTGTGGTTGTTCAATCTCGGGTTCAGCAGGATCAGGGTTCTCTGCGAAGCGGCTCATATTTAGAGCAGAAGCATTCTACTGTAGTCAGTATATGGTCAAGATTGGGAACTCATCCAACTTACAGGGTCGATACTATGATCCCATCCCAATTTGGCGTTATCTTCCGCAAGCTCCTCGTCCTCGTAATTGATAGGCTCCCAACCTTCATCTTCAACAAATAGACTCTCGGATCTGTTGGTGGCAGGTGGCTGGGGTTTCTGCGAAGGCCGAAGATCAAAGGCCCCTACACGCGACGCGCTGGCTCTAGCAGCGCTCAATTGTGGTGTCGGGTTATGATGAGGTATCGAGGGGGGAGGGGCTGGCTGAGGAGCATTCTGCGATTCTGGAGGAGCCATGCTCGGCCTATGTGAAGTGGCCTCGAGACGTGGCCCGGTACTTTGTGGTGCATTTTTGCGGCCTTTCTTAGTCCTCTGACTAGTATTAGTCCCACGCTCACCCACTGTCATGACAAGAAACTCGCATGACATGGCGTCGCCGGCATATGAAAGCTGTATGGGCTGTGTGGGGATTGAGTAGCGAGCCGATACGTCGTTCCCTGTGATGCCAGCATGTTGAACGATGGCCCTAAAATCCTTGACTGAAATGACAATATGAAGCTTGTCTTCCACATCTATATCGTCAAATTCATCGGCCTCGACGGCGATTGATGTCTGGAGTGGTTTCTTGAGGACCGCTGTTGAATGTCAGTAAACGAATACCAGAGTGGTCACGAGATACGCACCATCCTCGCTGACTGTCTTTTCGCTGAAACAAGTGAAATTGACGTGATCGCCATCGGTATTGATGTCGAGAAATTCGATACCGGGCCCAAAGTGATCCATCAGCTGCCGTAGCGTTCGCGATGAAATCGTCCAGTGATGAGGCGCATCTTGTTTATTGAACTTGGCATGAACAGGTACTGCGACTTCAAAAGGAAGGCGATGCGTAGATGTCAGCCCGTTCCGAAAGATGAGGCGTGCGATGAAACGACTCTGAACTCCTTCCCCGTCTTCAATGGCGACATCGCATCTCTCGATGAGCGTTTGTTTCTCAGCATCTCTTTGCGAATCCGGCGATGTGCGACTACGGAATAAAGAGATTAAGGCCTGCCGAGATTTAGTACTATGCTTGTGGTGTCGGGTACAAGCGTACTCACGCGAACGTAAAGAGTGCAGTAGAAACGGTCGCGAAACTGGCGACTCCCTTGATACTGGTAACGGGAGAAGAACTTAGTTGTGGCCAGTCTCACACTTGCGTAGGCAGATTTGGAAGTATTCAGAGTCGTAAGAACAAACTACAGGGCATGTCAGTATGTCATTGGAGCACGGCGATGGTTTCAACCCAGCATACCGAATCTTTGCGTGCCTCGACTGAGACGTCGTCACTGAACTTATTCAGGCAGATGAGGGCGTCACGAAAGGCTGCAACACCTTCCTCACTGAGTGTAAAATTGAGAAGCGCCATGATACATGCACCGGGCGACTTGTCTCATGAAATGCTCATTGTGATATCTTGAAGTCAGTTGAGAGAGACAGAATTTGGTCTCATGTCTAGGCTGTCATGCTCTTGGTTGCTCTACGTGAGTGCATGCACATCAAATGGCAGGAGCCAAATGTGGACACGAACCCCACCATTCCCTACCCTGTACCAAAAACACCAAAGATCATATCGTCATCAAGGTAGCCCAGCCACATATTTTATAAAAGTCAAGTTGAATTATCAGAGAACATTAACTACTAATCTTTGTCTCTTGTCAAGTGCCAAACTCCTTCAAGTCCATTAATGTCGTTTCATCGTGTCGGCGCCCTCTAAGACGCGGGTTTCCGTTGCTCCAGAAAGTATATAAATGTGTGGCCAAGTCACCAAGTATTTAGCTTCGGAAGCAGTTGAACTTTCCGAAAGAGAATCGCCAAGGACCCCGTCGGATACCATTCTTGTCGGCATGGATACTGGTGCCGAAATGGCGACCACCGATTCCCTTTGACCAGAAGAGACCCATGATGTTTGTTTGTTTATTTGTTTGTGTTGGGAGTAGGGTATAGGTGTAGGTAATCTAGGTGGACTCTGTTAGGTCATGTATGTTTCCTAATAGGGAAGATTGCTTCTTGTCTTTACCTTTTGTGAAGTTGATTAATAGGGATGAGATGTCGTTGAAAGAAGCTTGTTTGAGTAGAAAATAAGGTGTTCGGGGGTTGGCGATCAGCTTTATACAACAAGATCTTGCTGGCTGTTGGCACGGCACGTCAGTCCAATTGGAATCTTGGCAGGGACCATGGAGAGTGTGAGAGGCCTCTGTCATTCGGTCATGCAGTGACATGCTGTGGCGTCACAGCAGTGACGTAGGTAGTGTGCAAGACAGGAGACCAGCCTAGGGTAAGATAAGACGGTCTAATTTGTCTGAGAAAAGAGCAGGAGCACGGGGCAACTCATGGAGATAATATGAGTCAAAAGAACAAATGATTGTATTGGTTAATATGCTCATAATTGTGCCTTTCTTGAGATATTCCATCAACTCTCTCATCATTTCTCGTATATATTCCGAGCCGTACGTACCTTAGGTATCGGTGTAGTGGCTGTGCTGCAAAAACGCCACACCTGATCATCACCTACTCCTTGATTGGACAATTAAGAGCCGACATACCTTCAATATGGATGTCCCAGAATCAAGGCTTGAATTAAAACCTGCCAATCTTGTCTAATCTTGTCCAAGTGAAACACTACGAGCGAAATCAGATCAAGGAAGCCAAGATGACCCTGTTCGCAGCCTCAATATCTACGCGTCAATGTTCGTCGATGCTGCCACACAAATGAGAGGACGCACATATTCTGAAAATAATTGGATATGGAGCAGACAAATAGTGTTCCTTTGACCGAAATGACTATTCATCCAGGCTTGGACAGATCTCGCAGCAAGATCTCAATCCATCCCGCTAAAGATTCTTGGCTGCGGATCGAGTACCACGTATGGCGTTAGTCCAACCACCAACGTTTCCTTACGATTGTTCGCCTTGCAAGCGCAAATAATATTTGTTCCTTCACAAGTACAACTAAACAGCATAGAGTGATTTTCCATTTCAAACAATACCAGTCAAAGGCCATGCGTTGGTCTCATCAGGACACTACATCGCAGTATTGAACGCGCATATGCTAAATGTTCAACACCATGAACGATCGCACAATATACCTTCATGATGATAATAGGAACAAGAAAGAATCATAATATATATAGCAAATCTTTTGACACCAACCTCAATTCCCCTCATCATCCACAAGCTCACTTGCAAATCATTCGCAACTCACTTACAGCTCACGCCTAAACCAGTATACTCCACAAAGTTTAAGCCTACCGACAAAATGCCTCGATCTAACAAGACTAACTCAGGTAAGAGCCAGCAGGTTCTTCGCCGCTCTACTCGATCAAATCGTGGTCAGTTAGACCCTTTTCTCCTGGCTAATTACGTCGTAGGTGAAGCAGCCAGTCGCGCATCATCAGGTCCCAGGCGTCGCCGTGCTACCATGTACACTTCAACCGCCGGTTCCGCGGCCGACGGTGAAGAAGAAAGTGGAGACGAGGAAGGGGATGACGATGAAGAAGAGGATGATGATGGAGAGGGTGATAAAGAGGATGAAATTGAAGATGAAGAAGAGGTAAAGGCGGACGATCAAGATGAGATCCAGGACTGCGCCACCACAGCTTCTCAGATCTCCCAGCCAAACCACGTTCAACAATTTCCCCTCCAGCAACAACAGGTGCTCCCTCAGCAAGTTGTAACTCCAGCCACTCAGCAGTCTCAGTCGGGCTCTCCGACACAGGTGCAACAGACGGTCACTCCTGCACTCGCTCATCAGCCGATGGCAGTGCAGCCAGATCAAACGATGACGCTCCAGGGGGTCGAAGATTTTGAAACGAACTTGAGAATCCTGGACCACAACCCGTTGTTCGGTAGTGTCCCGCAGGATTGGAGCATCCCAGAACTGTGAACGCCCCAATGCCGGCTAGCCATCAAGGTTTTTGACAAGCTGAGTTCGTGAGTGAGTCACAAGTTGCTAAGTTTTCTTTTATGGGTATGTCTCTTAACATCAAAACGGCTGGTCAAGACTGGTTGCATTTCTAGCGCAAGAGGTTTCATTTGGTAAGGAGGTAATATCATTTTGAGATATCTTATCGGTAAGTACTGTAGGTAAACTAGACAATAAAACTAACGAGTGTTGGACCAAACCCTTTCCCTTCATTGTGCATCGTGAAAGATGTTATGCTAAACCTATAGACAATCTAATATTACCTGGAATGGTCGTTTTACTGATGTTGAAGAGTCGTCCAGCCCGCAGAGACCAAACTCTCACGACCCATCCGATCGCCAGCACCGGTCCAGTAGAACAGGCCACCCAATCCCATTGCTTTGGCATAGCTTGCCTTGATACAGACTGTGCTAGGAACATCGAACGAGACAAAGCCCTTGTCTCCTTTGTTATCGACAAAGGACGCCGCTGCGATGACTTTGTCGACATTTGCACCCTGAACCCATTCGTCAGGCAAATCGCAATAGTCCATCTCACCGGCACCCTTGAAAGGATGGCCTGGTCCACGTGCCTGGCCAAAGTACCTGGCGTATACGGGAATACCCAAAACGATTTTGTGACTCGGAAAACCATTGGAAGTTAGGAAGTCAACCCCACGCTGGCAGGACTTGCGGAGAGTGGGATATACCTCGTTGAGATTGTTACTCGGGGGCAGTAGCTGGGCATGGTGACCGCAAACATCGGTCCAGCCACCTGTGAAGTCGTAACCCATTAGGTTGAGAAAGTCAAGCACTTGGGATACGGCTGGCAAGTCTAGGTGCTTGAGGCAATACTCGCCGGTAGGAAGGGCGCTTGTCAACAAGTAATTGGGAGCCGGCATGGCCCCTCGGATGGCCTGGAGGAAGAGAAGATAGTTCTGTCCCGCCTCTGGAGTCTGAGGGTGCTCCCAGTCAACTACCATGAGAAGTCAGCTTGATTGCAATATAGAACTGGAAGTCCACGTACTATCGACTCCGTCGAAACAATGGGCAATGCAAAACTCTCTGATCTGTCGCGCAAAGGTTTGCCTCGCATCTTTGCTTGCAGCAAGTGCAGGGAACTCCTTGCTGCTGGAGCCACCTCCAATTGATACAAGTGTCTTGATGTGCGGGTGTTGACTCTTCAACTTGGCAATTGCTGCGAGGCAACCCTTTTCGCCATCGACTACTTTGTCGTTGTCAGCCCATTCATCGATGGCCTGGAATCAAGAGTTAGTAGTGTTTTTAAAACTGAACAAATTTACTGACTCGTAGTGTACCATTTTCATTTACACTGTCATATCTTAGCTCTGGATCACAGTCTGGGTTTGAATGCTTACCCAACGAAGGCGTAGAATATGTGTGTGATGGATGCAGTGTCTAGACACGATGGAGGGCGCTCCTTGTAGCAGCGCCACGAAGGATAATACACGGCATTAATGTACTGAGATGACATTTTAAGACAGGAATGAGGAGAAGTGAACAAAAGAAGAATGAATAAGCAGAAACAGCTGAGATACTCTGGGCATCGATTATTGACGTTGTACAGAGGCTCAGCCCAATGATGGCCCCACAAGTTGGGGGTTGCTTGGAGTTGAAAGGTGATTGGATATACCCTCGTATTGGACAAAAGCAAGTACAGATAATATCAGGATAATAATAGGAAGTGGATTAATGAGCTGAGGACAAGTTTAGGTGAGATGGAATGAGTTGGGACTGGGAAAGACTGGGAGAGAAGGTCCCTTTATAAGCACGCATTCACTTTTGATGTGAGTTGAGACGGAACTCGGAAGGACTTACTACGAATCTAATCGCCACTGACTCAAGAAATGGATCCTTTTCTCTATTCTATGGATGATCCTCTCTGAAGGAATGTCTCTTGAATTACTGAACAAGATTTAGAACGGTATTGTACCAATTTATTGACACCATCGACCTCGCCAGATTAAGTTACATTTCCATCTCATCTCTCCCTCCCCTTTATTGACACCACCTCTCAATCTGAACGCCTTCTAGCTCATCAAGAACATCAAAGTTCATGCCCGGTTGTCTCGAAGCTATGACAATGATGTCGAATTTCGCCAAAATATCCACTCTCCAATCTTCATTAGGTAGACGACGGACTTGAGGAAAAGCCGCCTGCTTAACCAGAGCATCAGTCCAGCAGGCGTCGACCTCACGCGAAATAGCCAAGCTTTTTACGAGCTCTGCTCCCGGGGAGTTATCTATTTGCGCCTGGCCAGCCTTGAAGCCCACGCCAACTACTAACACGCGAGGAGTCCTGTGCGTAACCCTCTGTCGAAGCGTTCTGAGCATCCTCTCGGCGAGCCTGGATGGGCGAGAGTGCATTGCACGTGTAGCGCACTCGAGTAAAGGAAAGTGGCTGTTGGAAAGGAGATAGAATGGGTTGACTGGGATGCAATGTCCACCTACGCCCACGCCAGGAGCATATGGCATGTATCCAAATGGCTTCGTAGAGGCAGCCTCACAGACTTCATACGGATCAATACCGTGGGGGATACACGCATCTGCCATTTCATTGGCATAGGCGATGCAGACCATCCTTTGGCAGTTCTCGTAGAGTTTCATCATCTCGGCCACTTCTGGCTTTGAAACAGCGACAACGGTGTCGAAGATGGTAGAGTAAACTCGGTGGATGGCATCGAGGGAGCCCGGAGTGATATCGTCTAAGCCCGAAATGATCTTCGGAATAGATTGAACAGGAGGTTCGACGCGGCCGGGATCAACTCGCTATGAGGTATTAGTAAATTATCATTCAAAAGGACTCAGGAAGATACATACCTCGGGAGACATTCCAGCGAAGAATTTGTGACTTGCAGCAAGAGGACCAAGAAGTTGACGGGTCATTCCAACAGCTACAGAGCTCTCGATAACAACTGTAGATCCAGAGCGAGCAACATCGCCCACCGTCTTCAACGCATCGCGGAGATAAGAAGAGTCGATCGTCTTGTCTGGCCTCAAAAGTGTTGGGACTGAGATCAAAAAGTGCGTAGCCTTACGAAGATGTTGCGAATCTCTTGAAAATGTCACTCGCTGATTGTCCTCATACTCGGCGCTTAGATCCTTGACTCTCTTGGCAGAGACATCAAAGCCTATGACTTGGTATCGTGAGGAGAACGAGCTGACCAGATGTGTTCCGACGTAGCCAACACCGATAACCGCAACAACCGGCTCATCGTGCTGACTGACTTGATTCGAGTGATACAGAGACTGATCAATGGAAAAGCCTGTCTCGGAACATGAGGAGCTGAGAGGAGGAGTGTCGGGGTAGAAAGCAAAGCTGCCATCTAGACGATTCCATGGCGATGTATCTTGAGGAGTCGAGGGAGTTTTCTTCTTGTCATCCAAAGACAATGGACTGGTGGTCACGAGAGGCTTTAGAGGCATTACTTGAGCCATTGTTCGAAGTAGATTGAATGTAATGTAGTAATTATGAATTATGAGTGATCAAAAGAGCAGTATGGATTTGTGTTCCTTGAAGATAGATCTGATTATATGCTAGATATTGCGCTTCCACTATAAGTTATTCATAAGGTCCATGGCTTTTGGTTGGCACAGGACGATCACTATGATCTGTAAAATTTCAACAGTAAATTCTACATGCAGTACAATCAATTAGTTATTGTCCCGTCTCGATCCACGGCATCTCCCTCATGAGATCATCGTTATCATGAAACACACACCCCCACTATCCCGATCTTTCTAGCCATGATACTAATCTAGACTACCAGAAGGGCCTAATTGCTAGTATTAGCCATCTTAGTCTTCAAACCAGGCGCCTGGAGTCCCGGTTTGCCCTCCTTCCCCTTACTCCACATTCCAGTCGCAATGCCGATCGATCTATATGGGAGTGTGTAAAAGTCCATTGTCCCAATGGGGTAAAGTGCTTAGCCAAAAGGAGATCCGACCGTTGTTCTTGGCGGCTTCTGCAGGGGTGCATGGAGTTAGACTCCACGAATCTTGACGCCTCGGACCCGAAAAGCTGGTAGTCTCTTTACAAAACAGGCACATTCTACTACTGCACATCAGCGGCTACAAACTCTACTCCGAAGTGGGCTTATTGTTTCGTATCCACTGCCGTATAGTGGGTTTGCCTGTTTGTTAGTTGGATATTCACGTTCATTGTTGCCGAGGCGTTTTGACTTTGGGGCAAACCATTTGGGTGCTGAGCATCAAAAGATACGAGGTATCAAACAATAAACTCTGAATAGTCTTCTGATAAGCTTAAAGCTTTTCTTCCTGAGGCTGAGACCTTGCATTCACGAAAGTGGCCCTCGGAACTGGCTTGGGATTTGATGTCGGCCTAGAAACACTCCGAAAATTCACCATAACCAAGAGATTGATGATCTGAAAATTTGATTATTTAAAATACTCTGAGCTCAGACCTCTCTAAGGATCGTTCTCAGAACTGCTTGATCGTGGCCATGCCCCGGTATATCCGAGTTCCACTCAGTGCATAGCGTAGACGCATAGAGCACTGGAGCACCTATAGTCACAACATCATAGAACTTGGTTGATATGGATTGACTCGTCTATACTAAGATGGGTTATTGAACTATCGGATCATGCTAAGGAGGCATAGTGGCTCTGTCTGTCTGTACTGGACCCGTGCACAGGCAACTTGCTTGCCATTCTGAGGAACAAACTCCACCATTCGAGCAAGTTTTTAAGCTTCATGACGCCTCATGAGGTGATGAAGATGGGAAAACTAGATGGTATGTTCTATCGTCCTGCTAGGATCCACCAGCTTGATTGGTTTCCCGATCTCGGCCCTGTCTATAAGGCGTTTGGCTCATGTTTGGCTATGCTAAAGGTTCTAGTCACGGCCGAATCTTGATTATGCAAGAAAGACAGTCGTTTGTGACATAGAAGATCCTTGCTGCATTAGCCAGATATTCAGCTGTCTAGACAAGGCCGACGACAAACATCAGTACACCCTCTCTCGGCTGTCTGTAAGTCTGGAGGTCCAAGCCCAACTAGCTTACGCATGCGGACGACCGGGACCAGTGTTCCGAAGATGTAGTGACAGATTTCATGGTCCAGAGAGCTCCTGTGACAGGTATTAGGTTGTCTGTAAAGGCTGCGTGGGTGCTTGGTTGGCATGGTGGTGTTAGGAGCTGTTGGTCCTTTGTTCGTGCACGTAGCTTTGACAAGCTGTCAAGTCATTGTTTTAGCGCTGTGAATATCTGGAAACCTGGAAACTTATGGAGATTCTGGAATTGTATTATTATTGTTTGCTGGACGTTTAAACTGACATAGATGGCTTACTTGGCTTCAACGGTTCATCATCTACACAGATTCCATCGTAGAAGCTGGCTAGACGATTTGCCGCATTCCTGAAAATTCCGCAACAACGGGACCCAAGGACCGTTAAAAAGTTACTCTCGACTGCCGGACGTTGAGGAAACTCCATTTTATCTTGTTAGTTATCTGAATGTGGTAATTCATACCTACTCCTGTCTGAGTCTTGGTCCACCAAGTCTAACGCCGCACCACCCCCCGTTGGTAGCGTGACGCTGGTGGCATCAGAGTCCACCAACTTGTTTAGTCAAGGAACGTTTGGATAATCCGCCAGCTAAACGTTAGTTTCCTCTTTGAGATCATGTTTGGGGACTTCTCAAGCTATGACTGACCCAATATGGCCAAGATCGACATCGCGATGTGTTTCGGACATCCATCTCAACATCGGCCTCAGCCTTCTCTTAGACGAAATGAAAGGGGGCAGCCATGGAGACATCACGTTGAGCGATTTAGAGAATGAAAAATCTGATCAGAGGTCGTTGTGATCGGCGTCAGCGCAAGATGCTTTAGCTTGTGATAGCGTCAAGACCGATGGAAACGAGCTTCGAGGATGGGGCTGATTTGAGCTCGGTCATGTACGTAGCAAGATGATGAAGTGTTTTTTTCATGTTAGGGGGTGAGAGTCAGGATATTCGATGCTTGTGTTAAGCTTAATACTCAGTTTCCTCTTCTTCTATCCTAAGCTGTCATCTACTCTTAGCTCTCAGCTCCCGAACTTTCTTCTCTCGGTCCAAACCATTGCTTGCTTATTCTGTCCGACATCATGGTATCTTCACGTATTTCAGATGTCAGAGAAGGCAAGAAGATTGTGAGTTAACGTCAACTATTCCGTACACCTTTCTAACATGTGGTAGAATCGCTCTGGGTCAAATCCAGCACAGCTGCATGAGAAGAGCTATCCTCCACTGCCATCCTTCTTCACCAAAGGGGCAAACAACAAGTTTGTTCTCAGAGACATTGATGGCCACTTTCATGATGTTCCTCTCAGTGAAATATTAGAAAGAACCAGCCAAGATGAGACAAGGTCATCAGATGAAAGCATTGGTCCTTCTGTATTCACTGCATCACCCTCATACAAGTCATCATCTGTCCAGACACCTCTATCCCCTCTGTCAGTCCGTACAAACTCCAAGAGAGACAGTCCCTCACCTTCAGGATCTTCAAGATACAGAGATCTCGTCGTTCCTCATCCCAGGCTCCCTGATCCAGTAGCCCAACGTCGAGACAGTGGTTCCGAGTACAGCGTGGAAGATGTCCCGGTTCAGACTGCGAAATACGCTGTCAATGGCACTCAAACCTCACCTCGAAACTCTCTCCTCAAGGACACGGCTTC
Source organism: Fusarium heterosporum (assembly GCA_013396295.1). Lineage (NCBI taxonomy): Eukaryota > Fungi > Ascomycota > Sordariomycetes > Hypocreales > Nectriaceae > Fusarium > Fusarium heterosporum. The sequence continues at coordinate 173,126 of JAAGWQ010000109.1, read as the reverse complement.
TTCTCCCTCCCCAAAGATTGAGATTGACTCCGAGTCTCAGAACTTGGATGCATATCTACAAAAGTATGGCCAGAGAAAGGTCACTCGGCAAAAGTGGATAATGACTGGTTTTCTGGTATCTGTCAAGTAAGTCTCAGCACTCTTACTCATATGAAACATCTCTAACATGATGCAGCTTTATGTTCATCTTTGCATCTTGGTGGTGGCCTCGATACTACTATGTCTACATTCCCTTCATCTCATTCCCATTGGTTCTCAACTGCATCATGATCGCCTCAATCATCGTCGTCAGTCTCAAGAACCTCGTGTTTTCTCCAAAGATCATTGAGCCAGATCACGTTGAGAACCTAGTCATGATCATGCCCTGCTACAACGAGACCCTCGAGGAATGTACCAAGTCACTCGACTCCCTGGTCAACCAAGTTGGCATTGACCATCACAAGAGAGGCATTATGGTCATTTGTGATGGCCGCGTCCGTGGGCCTGGAATGGAAAAGACTACAGCCGCTTACCTCAATGAGGATATCTTTGTTGAGCAGCTTCATCGTGAGAAGATCACCAGAGCCTATCGAGCTTGGGACGGTCAAGCCATGGATGTTGAGGTCTCTTGGGGATACTATAAGGGCGTTCCATTCTATTGCATCGTCAAAGAACAAAATCAGGGCAAACGCGATAGTCTCATCGTCGTGCGTTCATTCTTATACAAGTTCAACGTCCGAAACACAAACCCAACAACCATCTTTTCTTCTCGATTCCTGCTCTCAATGACAGACTGGCTTACCCAGGAGGTCAAAGTCGACTCAGTTGATCATCTGATTGGTATGGATGCTGATACCGTCTTTGATGAGATTTGCATTTCTGAGCTCCTCAAGGAATCCAAGTATCCAAACACGGTTGGAGTCTGTGGCTACGTTGCAGTTGATTTCAAGGATGGCAATTGGAACTTGTGGTCCATCTATCAGAACGCCGAGTATACTATTGCTCAAGGCCTACGACGACTACACCAGTCCATTGCCACCAAGAAGGTCTCATGTTTGCCTGGATGCTGTCAGCTGCTCAAGATTTGTGACATGACTTGTGGCGATAAGGTACTCGTCGAGCTCTTTGGATACTATCCTAGGCCCCTTGATGGCATGATCACACGCATTCGGGCCACTGCTTCAGAGGATCGAAACCATATCTGTCAACTTCTTACTACTTTCCCTGAAGCACAAACTCGTCAAGCTCTAAGAGCGAGAGCTTACACGGATGTACCCCATTCGTGGAGTGTCTTCCTTTCTCAGCGTCGTCGTTGGACACTTGGAGCTACAAGCAATGATCTACTGCTGACTACGGCAAGACATTGTCAGTGGTGGGAGCGCATTCTGGCCTTCTCAAACGTCCTCACTTGGTGTCTCAACGTCTTTGTCATTGCTTCTATCGGCTGCATGATCGTAGCCTTTATGCACCAACCCTGGTGGATCATCATGGCGTTTGCAGGCATCATGATCATTCCTCTCGTCTACTACATTATCATGGCAATTTGGCTTCCCCAGTCTATGCTGGAAAGATTTCAGTATCTTTTTGGACTATTCATATTTGTGGTTCTTGGACCATTTCTAAACATTGCAGTCATGGTTTTTGCGGTCTTCAATATGGATAGCTTCGGCTGGGGAAAGACTAGGAAAGTTATCACCGAAACTCCCGAGGAACAGGTTCAGGAGAAGCAGAGGATCGAGCCCAACGGTACTGGCTCGCCCTCATCACAAGGCTACTATGGTAGTTCGGGAAATGAGGAGGTGGCAACTGGAGTAGCCGTTAGAAAGCCCACGGTAGTGTACGTGGCTCCGACTACTACTCGACAGCCATAATGAAGAGAGGCTGACAGTAGTCTGTTTAACTAAATGTAACATTATGGTAGACTTAAAACTCTTAATTCTCTAACCCAAAACCTCTATTGAGGCCTGAAGGCGTCTGGCATAGAAGCATGGGAGCTCAGCCCGAACAACGGGGATAGTGGCTGAAAATTGTTATATACGATATGCACACACTCTAACGTCACTCGAACTTGACAGTAGCCGTTTCTAATACTCACGCCCCTGTCGATCTCGACGTAAAAGCCCCGGGTCTTGAGCCCCGCCTTCGTCTAGAAAAGCTGGCGTTTACCTCGGAATAGTCCAAAGTATATCTCCATCACACTAGACGCGGGAGTGGCACTTTAAGACACTCGATGAAAACCGCTGATCCTGCCCTGTCCTAGTCTCAAAAGAAAGCCGGCCTATTACCAGTAATCGGTATCGCGTGTGTAGAAGACGCCGTCGGTGACAATCTTACCCAGTATGGCAACACCTTGTGGGCAAGCTTGTTTGCTGAGGGTGCCTTGAAACCCAAGTTTGGGGTCTTCTTGGTGGAGTGCCAACGGTCTAGTGACCAAAATCGCTCAATCTAGATTACTCGTGGTCTTGATCGGAGCTGGAGATGCCAAATCTGGATGGTCGAGTATGTTCACAACCGTCAGGAGGGTCTCTTTTCGGAGCGAGTCACAGGAAGGTGTGTGAGTCTATACACTTTGGCCTCGCATCTACGGCGTACGTAGTATCGTTAGGATGACACTAGAGAGTGTTTACGATAACGGTCTCGCCCTCCTTGTCACCAGAGGCGAAGATGGACTAAGCATGAACACGGTCATCGTCATCAGGAGTTGGTCAGCCGAGTCTAGCAACAGTTTTAGGGTTATCCGACAAGGAGAGGGATCTAAGGTGGCCAATGGTTCGTTTCTGAGAGACCTGTCAAGCCTGCGCCTTACATATATCTAGCAGTTCCGACGTGCTCATCTGCTGATCCTTTACTTACACTACAACTTCAAAGCATCATCACCTCTTTACAAAGATCCATCGGATAGTCGTTAGATTGTTTCACCATGAAGTCTTTTTCTCTCTTATCACTAGCCGCTCTGCCAAACATGGTTTTTGCGGATGGCTTCATTGTCAGACGCAAAGGGGCCGAAGTCAATATCGCTGCCCGTCATGCTCACGATGCCTCAGTTCCACTTGAAGGACTCACCAAGCGAGCTTCTTGTGGCAAGGGTGCTGGCTCGTGTCCCAAGGGGCAATGTTGCTCTGCTTCAGGTAACTGTGGCACCACGTCAAGTTACTGCACCTCACCACAATGCCAAATGGCATACAGCAATGGCAACTGTGATGGCAGGTATGTACATGTTCCAGCTCTGAATTCGCACTATTTCTGACGCTTCATCAGTAAGAAGCCAAGTGGCAAGACTACAGAAAACATCCCCAGATCAAATTCTGGCAAAGCCCCTTATAGTGAGTATCCAGCGTCGATTGTTTACCATACATTTCTGACCCAATTTCTAGACATCTACATCACCAACTGCAGTAGTCCTGGAACTGTAGCCCTCACTTTTGATGATGGCCCCTACAAGTACACAAACCAAGTCTTGGATGTTCTCGAGAAGAACGACATGAAGGCCACATTTTTCATCGTTGGAAACAACCTTGGCAAGGGTCAGATTGACGATGAGTCTAAAGGCTGGGCCAAGATACTCCGCAGGATGCACTCTGAAGGTCATCAGCTGGCTTCTCACAGTTGGTCGCATGAGGATCTCTCCGCTGCGTCTGACGAGATCCGCAAGCAGCAGATCATCTACAATGAGATGGCCTTCCGCAATATCTTTGGCTTCTTCCCGAAGTATCTACGTCCTCCGTATGGAACTTGTTCGAGAGTCTCCGGGTGCTTAGACTATGTCACCAAGCTTGGCTACCATGTAGTCAACTGGAACCTCGACACCAAGGATTACGAGAATGACTCGCCAACCATGATCCAGACCAGCAAAAACACCTTCTCAAGTGGTGTCTCGACTGATTCAAAGACACACAGTTACATTGAACTCAGTCATGACACACACGAGCAGACAGCTTACAACCTGACAGCGTTCATGATCAAGACACTCAAGGCTAGAGGATATCGTTCTGTTCCTGTGGGTGAATGTCTCGGAGACGACCCCAAGAACTGGTACGTCGACGCCTCGAGCACATCGTCTGGTACGTCGGGCTTTAGTAGCAGCAGCAGTTACTGTAAGAGTCTGTTTGCCTTTCCTACGTTCATTCCGTCCTCATCAACACACCCTCCGTTATGTCGCAGATGCCTTTCAATCACTCTGCTGTCTCAAACCTCTCTCTTCAGTCTTGTCGATTTCTCTTGATCAAGTCACTAAGTAAGATACAGATCCTCCTCCCTCTACAAACCCTATTACGAATGACGGTACTTGCGGTGCCAAGAATGGCGGTCTCAAGTGCACAGGATCCAAGTGGGGAGACTGCTGCTCCTACAACAACTTCTGGTAAGATCTTCAACAGAACTCTACAAGTCACACAAACAACTAACCAGCTGTCCTTCTCATAGTGGCTCAACATCCGGATACTGTGACGGCGGATGTCAATCCGGATATGGAAAGTGTAATACTTGGAAGGCTGGCAGCCCGCTCATTGTCTCGGACAATGGACTCTGCGGCGAAAAGTATCACCAGACCTGCAAGGGTTCCCGTTACGGCAACTGCTGCTCCAAGTACGGAAACTGGTACGTTATGTCTGGTAAATCGTGTGGTATATCGATGTTAACGAACCGTTCAGCGGCAAGACAAGCGCGTACTGTGAGGGCGGATGCCAGAGTGGCTTCGGAACTTGTCCCTATACATAGGATAGTGCAGCCAAAGCATCTTGATCGGCCTGCTATATACCTGCAATTCTCTCTTTGGTAGTTTTTGGATCATATACGGATGGCTGTCTTCGGGTAGTGAAGCTTTGTCGTTTAGTTCCAGTCCTGAGGAAAGCTCTCTATAGGACGGTTGTGCTTCCAAGACGGACCTAGTTTTGGCGAAATATTAATGCGGTTGTTTGTCAAAATTAATACAACATTGTCGTGTAGGCATTAACGTCTTCGAGTATTGGGTGTGCTATGCCTTTTCCACTGTCTATAGAACAATCCTGGTAGGTAGTCAAGGGGTTGAAGGTCGGAGGACTCGATCCTCAGTCCGAACCTGCCATCGCGGCCGAGTACTTGAGCCGGATTGGCAAGCGCAGTATTGGGTCGACATCTCGCTAGCAGATTGTTTGAGCTTTCTTCTACAACACAAACTCTCGAACTTGGTGAATACGCGACTCTCGACTGCAAAAGCACACACGCCATCAACTTTACCCTCACCCAACAAAATCTCATGACTAGGTTTCGAATGCCACTCGCGAACTACCCTTGGGTCAGGACTAGGTTCGCGTCTCTTGTAAGTCTCTGCTGACACGACTACGTACCACCAGGCATCTCGTTTAGTCCCTCGTGCCGGCCCGGGCGCACAAACAGTCGGAGTATGTTGCTCTTACGGCGTCTCGGCTCTAGTAATTTAGCATGTCGCGGATCTAGATACCCACGCGTCAGGACTGCATGTAGCCACCGTATCGTGTATACTTATGCAACTACATACGCATGCAAGATGCCTTACCACATGAATATGTGTAAAAGTGCGGGTGTCTGCAGTCCTGAAAACTTGTTGTAGATGGAGATGCTGAGTTACTGAACAGACACATTCTTCAGCCGCTGCGTATGGCACATTAGCTCAGCCTGGTCATGCAGTAGAGGCTGATGAAATGAGCAGTTTGTGTGCCTGCCAACAGCTTTGGCAAGTCAGCCTTGGCAACGCCCGCGAAGACCTTCAGCCATGTTTTCAACCAACAGCTCTTCCAGGCCTGGACCTGTTTGCATACAAGTTGGACAACTTTTGACGGTCTGCGCTCGTTTGTTTGACCTGGTTCCTGATGGTTGAGTCGAAGTTATTCGCAATCCTATACGGAGTATAATGCCATCTTTTCAGTTTGTATCGTCTTCATATCTTATAGCGGTAAGCACCGGTTATACATCGTTATGTGATTCATGTCGGTGACGCGTGGATTCATGTCAGCAGATGTCTCAGTTATTGTTAACATATTGTGTCAGCCAACGCTCGGAGGATGTTTAGTGTACCGTAGTTACAAAATCGCGGAAATGCTAACTGGATCAAGTTGTGACTGCATCGTAAGGTCGTTGGAGAAACTGTTGGTAGGATCGCATTAATTCACTTTACACAATGGCAACTTGTCAATAGATGAGAATAAGAGTGGATTGTTGGTTGTTGCAGGTTCTTTTCATCGCTCATATAGCCTGATACAAAAGTTGACAAGTTCAGTCAGTCGATCAACTGCTTGTTGGAGTTTGTTGATATGATCACCAAGAACATAGACCTGCAATATCGGAACAAAGACGATATCAATCTTTCTGATCTCGTTTAGATCGTGATTCTTCCATGCATTCGACGCATCTCGTGTCTCACGTCGCACAACATCGGGGCCTGCAGCACTAGACCAACACCATGCGCCTCCGTTTATACCAAAAAACACTAGAACCAACACTTATCAATATGACGTTCACTATCTTGACAGCTCCTAGGGTTAGCTCGGTACGTATTCTTCCTTGACAAATGGACACCCTCTTGTAAACCGTGTATTGTAGATGCTGAATGCATGGGGCCGGTGTGGTAGGCAGCTGTTTGCTTCGTGACAGTCGCTCCCCTAACCATTGTACAGTGTGTGAGGTACCAAGAGCCATGGCCAGAAGCGCCTCGAGGAATACCAAATGAAAACTTGCGTCGAAGGGAAGCCCAAGCTCAACGGTTCTGCCACTTGTTACATCTCGTGGTGTGAACAAAGTTGACGTAGTACAAGGGGGCTGATCTAAATGACGGCCAGCATCCCTCTTCTGGCTGACAAACCCTTTAGGATTAAGGCATCAATGTATGCCGTAGAAAATTGAGCTGCCCTTACATATTCTACGTTCATAGGTTCAATAAAATTTCGGCTTCCTGCTACTGCCCATGGATAAGTAACGAGTTATGGATGAGTCAATCACAGACGGAACCGGTCCAACACCAAAACGTGAAAATGGGCTTTTTTCTCATTGGGGATAGTAATCTATCAATCCCAGCAGCAGCTCATTGGCAGCCTGCACATACGCAAGGAGTGTGACAACACTAGCAGGCATATACACATTTCAGCGGTTTTCTCGCTGCCTGCCTCAATACACTCACTGTACACACCCTCAGATGATACATCCCGAGTCCCTGAAAAGACTATCCGGAGATTCGTCTAGCTCCGTCTACTCGACAAAAGCTTCCTGATGACCATTGTCGTCACACAAATGCCAGTCGTCTCTGACGGAAATCGACTCCGTCCTGCCGCGTAAAAAGCCGTACCCTCAATCAGATAAATAGAGACAGGAATGGTAGAAAGATAAGAAAACAAACCGGACAAAACAATCATTCGCGCGCAACTCCATGAAGGGGTAGTAGTAATCGCACAGAGCCCTCAACTTTGCAGGCTCCTTTCCTTGAACGCCCTGAACAATCCCATCCTTTGTCATTAACAATAAGCCTCAAAAAAAAACTAACGACCACATGGCCATAAGCAGCCGTTCCGCTGTATACTGGATTTTGATACGTTCATTTGGGAATGTTGCAAATCAGTGAAATGCGCACTTTGGCACCTGCTTTTTCGTATCAGGTCAAAACGGGACAATAAGACAATAGATGCGGAAGAGCTTGGTGTGTGCTCCCAGATCAACAATCACCTCGCCTGGCGCACCATTTTCCTATTTTTTTGGTATATTCTTCTCGCCTGGAGAACAATAAAGGTCCAAAGGCTCCTGGGTGTGGTTGCCAGCATTCGTAAGACCTAGGTCTGGTCCCTACATGACCGTCGAGGCTAGAAGGCGTGATTCAACGTCGTCCATACCCATCCCATCCATACGAGGCCCCTCGATTCCCTGAAGTCTGGACTCGAGTGTCTGGAATCGTGGTTCGTAGCCACCAGCTCGCGCTTCTAGGTTCTCCATCCGCTTCTCGATATTGTCGAGACGCTGCTCAATGCGCATTAGACCCTGTGCCATATCATGGTTTAAACGATCGAGCTTGTTGGTGAACGATCGGATAGATGTAGCCAGCGGCGCGTTTTCCTGACCAGGCGTGCCAGCGGGAACTCGCGGCTCGTGATTGTGACGTCCCTCCTGGATAGCGAAGCGCCATTGGTTCCCAAGCTGAACTTCGCAAACAGCTTTGGCACGGAAGGGGCAATCAATCTTGCGTGTTGAAGGATTGCGCTTCTTGGCAGTGCTGTTGTACTTGACACCTCCGCGGTCGCAAACAAGATCGTAACGGGTGGGCTTTCCGTCGCGGTAGTTTGAAGCACGAAGCTTGACAATGCCGTAGCCCTGGTCCTTGGCCACGCGCTGAACAGATGCCATCAAATCATCAAAGGTCCTGTATATCCCTTCTGGCGGGGGTAATAGTGCTGGAGGTGGTGTATTCGGCATGACGAGTGATTGAGCCAGGGTGGCGGTTGTAACGGGTAGTTTGGGTAAAGTGGGGAGGGCAAGTAGTTTGCCCAAAAAAAAAACGGCTTCGAGGCGGTATAAGAGGTCTTGGTGTGAGGCGCAAAAGTGATGTCGCGAATAGGCGAAATGTGGTGTTGGTGATCGCGGTGCTATAGTATGTACGTAGTATGCAAGAGGCTGGGCTGTGAGGACTTTTCCAATCCGCACTGTCGAACAAGTAGGTGCACTAAGAAGGTTTAGTGTTGATCCGGTCCGGGCGAGGCGGCCCATTGAGAGGCCAGGCCTGCAGAAGAGAGGGGCCCTAGGGTGGAGCTACGTACCTTTTGCTGCAGGAGTCTCTTTTCGCGCGGCTTCGTGCAGTTGGGGAAACAAGCAAGGGCAAGGTAGGTAGGTAGAGTAAGGTATCCGTGGATTGTATAGGTAGTAGGCTTGGGTGAGGTCAGGTACCGGACTGTACTTCGTAATACTGGTTGGATTGGATATCCGGGGTATGGAGGGGTGAACCAATAGGTCGTGAGACTGAGATGGGGTGCTTATGTAGCTTTGAAAGACACAGTAAAGGAATAGAGACTGTATGCGGCGGGCTTGATTGCAGGTTTATGATGAAAAATCCAGAGCAGCTGGAAGTCCTGGTCTGATATAAATCAAGTTCGCAAGGCGGACGCTAGGGAAGTAGGGGTGTGAGGCTTCACGGCTTATGACAGGACTCTGCATGCTTAGCACGTGATAGAGTGAAGGACGCGTCTGGCAGCGGCAGACAATGCCGCGGACAGACGCAGAAGTGAGAAGGCTTACGAATTGTTTCATGGTGAATTGGTCCACTGTGTGGTTGTTTTGTCTCGTGGACGTATTATAATTGATAACAGTGATGCGCTGTTACACTCCAAGATAACTATCTATCCATGATAGACATCTGATCTCTCAACAAAGGAAGCAATAAAAGCACATCATATCGACACGGTGCGGGCTCCCCAAATTCCAATCCCAGTAATCGGATTCGTTCCTGGTTCTGCCGTGCCTGCTTGATCCAGACTCGTTCGTTTTCTGATAGCGACTTTCAACCGTCTTGCCTATCTGTACCTGACAGATTACAGGCCATAGCCCAGAAAAACAACCCGATGACCCTGGGCATGGTAGCACCAGCAAAAACGTCCAAGCTTTACCTTTCCCCTTGAAATCAGCCCCACGTTGCGCGAGACGTCTTCAACTCCTCTAGGCTCATGTATGTACGCCATATGCTTCTATTTCCAATTTCTAGAACAATTCCTCGCCTTGACAAAGTCTAACTTGACATCCAAGCTCTGGCCATTTAGTTTTTCATGCCCATCTCAGAGTAAAAATAGACTTTTTCTTTACCAGCCCGGTCCTATCCCATCTACTCGCATCAGACTATCATTTGTCCACCAGTCCTCGACAACTTGCACTCTAGTATTGCTCCTCAGCGTCTTCAAGTCTTGGAGACCATATTTCCGGCCAGTCACCCTACATTGTCCGCAATAATGAACCAGCAGCCTGCCGCTCAAACCCAGGCACAGGCTCAGGCTCAGGCTCAGGCCCAAGCCTCAGATGCAGCCGGGGAAGATGTCTGGGATGAAGCGCGGCTCGAGGAAGCCATGAAGCGGCTCAAGCTTCTACATATCAAGGTAACGTAACTGACATGATAAGGAAGCAATGCGTAAACATGCTCATCAGGCTCTTGTTTCAGGTCCGACGTTTGAACGACACCATCCCCAAGATGATCAAGCCGCTTGTGCAGAAACAACCATCACGTAGGCTACCCAATTTATCCATACTTTGTGTATCCGAGAGCTGACCGCATTGTCTATTTACAGCCGACGTAATGTTTGCAACTTTCATGACCTCGGTCAACGAAGCGCAGGCCAACATAAAGGAAGTTACTGACTTGATGCGTGACGAGACCAGCCAAGAGGTCTTTGCTCACGCCCAGAAGAGAAGAGACGAAGAACCGCAAGGGATCAAGACCTGGGAGTACTATGACGACCCCAACTGGTTCAGACTGGATGAGGATTAGTAGAACATACCAAACATGGGTGTTAGGGATGGTTTACTCAGGAGTCATGATGGTGTTACAGGCGTTATTCTACGATTCAAACATTCAGATCATGTATACAACCTTACACAGCACTATATGCCATCTCCTGAATGTGAATGTATTTAGATTTCTTGATACGACTCGTCTACTTCACGATCCATTTACTGCGAAAATGATATTGCGGGTATCCCCCAAGCCCGCTTTTGAAGACTAATAGATCAGCAGTGCTTGTCTCATGTTTGGGCGATCATGGCAAAACTGCAAGATCAATTTCATTAAAAAAGAAAAAGGCTCACGTAGGATTCGAACCTGCAACCAACACAAATCAAGAGTCGAAAGTACACCTAGACTCATATCACGTGCCCGGGCTGATCCACTTACCCTAGCTGATTGGCTAGCGGGGCAAGTGGGCAAGCGCACAGCGTCGTCTCTTTCCCACAAAATCAAAACTGGTGAAATTCCTCATTTTGCACTTCGACCAGACGACCACGCATCAACACCAAAGCCGCAATCATGGTTTCTCAGAGAGTGACTTACCGCCGCCGCAATGGGTATGTCATCAAATCGATGAGCTCGAACGAATTACTCGAGCTATTGTTTTCGCCGAACCGTTGTAACTGACAATCTCTCGCGCAGCTACAACACCACCTCCAACCGAACCCGAGTGATCAAGACTCCCGGTGGTGATATCCGTCTGCTTCACATCAAGAAGCGCGGTACCGTCCCCAAGTGCGGTGACTGTGGCTCCAAGCTGTCTGGCGTAAGTCGACCTGCAACAACGAAATTTTCTTTTGCGACGTGATGGAATGGACGAGACAAACACGACGCACGCAACTGGCTGGCTTGAGCCTGATAACAAACACACACAACACCTTGATCGACGACTATTTCGCCCCATGGCATGCGGATTATAAGGAGGAATTTGCTCAACCAGCCCGCCAGTCGTGTCGTCTTGTCCTGACCCATCATTTCAAAGAGAATTTTCAACCTAGCACGGAACATTTGGGACTAACTTGACTCCTTTAGATCCCCGCTCTCCGACCCCGCGAGTACTCCCAGATCTCCAAGCCCCAGAAGACCGTCCAGCGTGCCTACGGTGGTTCTCGATGCGGTAACTGTGTCCGCGACCGCATCGTCCGAGCTTTCCTCATTGAGGAGCAGAAGATCGTCAAGAAGGTGCTGAAGGAGCAGGAGCAGAGCCAGAAGAAGAAATAAATGCAATTTCCATGATTTGGCTTTGCGTGGGAGCAAGGGACTCTGAGGACTCGGTTCATTGCTTTGGTGTTCATTAGGGCAAAAGGTACTGCATGATACAACTGGCCGGTGCCAAAATGGTAGGCCGTCTGCTGTCCTAGGACTGCTACTATCCTCTTGGTGCTTTGAATGAGAAAAAGAACATCAAGCTGGCGTGGACCGTGCTATTGTCTATATGAGTGATGTGACCTCTCTGGACTGGGCAAATATGTGTCAAGACATATTCTTGGCTGTGAAATAAAAGTTACTGGCGCCTGACGGTTGAAATTACATCCACTTGTCTTATCAGTATCTGTGTCCGGATGTTAATTGCGAACTTTCTACCTTTGTAAACTGAAGATGGGCGTATTGTAAAATGTTGATGCGTAGACTCGAAATTCTTCCACCAAGATGACGTCCGAGACCCGGAAAAATATCCCCCACGTTATACAAGATTCGATCACAATTCCAACATCCAGACAAACACAAGTCTTGCACCAACCTCTAATCCTATACCTTCGATATTCCACACTCTCATAATCGCCACGCAATCATGGCATCACGGAGTCTCATTCGGCCGTGCAGCGCCCAACGTGCCGCGCGCCAGGCTCTATCCCAGGCTACTCAACCCAGCTCTCATTCTTCAGTCGCAGCCATCAGAACCGCCGTCTCGACAGTCACGCCTCCCTTCCAGACCTCTGCTTCAAGTCGCCGACTCTTCCACGATGTTCCAAGCCGGAGGAGGGACCAGCAGCCGCCAGCGCAGCCTCCCCCTACCGACTTTGGCGAGCTTGACGTGCTTGGCAACACTCCGGCGCCCTCAACTTCGGTTGACGTGTGCATGTACGATGGATTTGGGCTGAACAGCGGTGTCACAATCACGGACGGAAACGGTGTTTTACTCATTGACGGAGAGGTTTTCAACTGGCGCCCGTGGGAGGCCAAGGGTTCGTTGAATCTCGTCAACAAGAAGGGTCAATTTGAGCTACCGCCGAATGCGTTTTCGCTATTTGATCTGATATGGCCTCGACCTGGTGCGTACAATTACTTTTCTCGCTGTCGCCCTCACGTGTATAGCGGTACAAAAAGCATCATTGGCTAATTCTATTGCAGACCTTCTGATCATTGGGGTTGGCCCATCGATTATGCCATTGGCACCCCAAACGAGACGTATGATTTCTGAGCTCGGCATGCGAATCGAGCTTCTGGACACGAGGAACGCGGCAGCACAGTTCAATTTGTTGGCGACAGAGCGAGGTGTTTCGAACGTAGCGGCTGCTTTGATACCTATTGGATGGAAGGACGGTGTTGGGGCGGTATAAAGATCATACAAAGACAGAGTACGATGTTGTTCGAGTATTGTAACAATACGGATGTGCAATGCGCAGTGTACTTTTTACAACGTCCACAGAGGGCAATGGTCCCAATATTAATCGCATATGCTAGGGACTCTATTTCGTTCCGAATCCGTTTGTTTCAAATAATGATTTCGAGAATACAGAGGAGATATGGTAGCTGAAATCAAACCCCGATAGTCCATGGTTTTCCTATCATGATATTTTGTAACTCACTACTCAAACTGAACTTTTACTGTTACCGACCGTTACTCCAAGGTCGACTGAGAACAGCAGGTCTCATATACTGGTATCATGCCCAACACTTCTCATGCGATAACCTCCTAGGTCCAGGCCATTGTGCTATATCCATGTTTTGTGACGTTGTGGAGTGATGCTGTACTTTACCCACCTGGAATAAAGCCATTCAAGTCCCAGGTTTAAAATGTCTCCATGAGCTTATCACGATCAAACAATGGTCCCATACTGATCAATACGTAAAATTTCCAGAAAGGTCTATATAAGAAAGAGGGAACAATTGTTATCAATGGAGAAAGAGACGACGTTCCCAAAGGCCGAACAGCACAATGCAAATTTGCCAATATCTTCAGGGTAGGTCGTTGTCCCCGCATCAAAATCCACGAAATGCAAATGCCCCATGTTTTTCCTGCAGATTCGGACCAGAGTTCCTTCCAATGGCGATCTCATTCCCATGGCAGAAGGAATGATGCAATACTCCAATTGGCTACTGCCCAGGGACCAATGACTCAAACTCAGATCTCACAATACATCATCGCTCATCAATTATCACTTTAGCAAACTCAAACGATATCCACTCTTGGCTTTATCGAAATCAGCTTCGAATTTTGATATTTTAGGTCATCCTTACTTCAAACCAGTCTTCTTTGTGGCGCGTTTTGACCGCGATTCACGTGGGGACACATAAAGTCGAGAACTTCAAAGCTTGGCTGGGCCTTGAGCTGCATCTCAATTGAGTCTTGGCTATCAACCGAGTTTACTACAAATCGAACTACTGGCCTTGTCGCAGCATCAAACACCTTGTGTTCTTAGCGAATAAAGAGTGGTTGCGGCGGCTGGAGAAACGCGAATTTGGTGTCACTGTTGTAGTACCTGGTTGGTGACTCAACAGTTGCAATCTCTGATACAGCTAAACCAACCGAGCCTCAAATTGGGCTATCAAATCGCGGCCCAATCACAGCTCAATTACACCATTCATACAACCCATACTTTCATAAGAATTTTTACAATACTTGTTCAACTACTTATTTGGAGAACTCTCCCAAGCTCGCAACATGGCCTCTCCCGAAGTGGCAGTCGTCCAACAGGACGTTCTCGACTCCACTGACCCTCATCTCACGGACCCTACCCTTCTCAAGGACCACTCAGAGTTCAAGTCTTACAAAACAAGCAGCCATGAATACTCCGGTATTCGCGTTTTTTATCGACAGCATGCTAAGGCTGATCAGCTACCTAAAGACCCTGCTCCGTTGCCGCTCTTGGTGTTTCTACATGGATTGGGCGGCTCCATTGCTCAATTCTATCCTTTGCTGAGTAGTCTTATCGACGAGGCTCCTTGCATGGCTATCGACTACCCCGGTTGTGGACGCTCTGAATTCTCGGTCACCAGTTGGGACGCTTACACGACAGACGCCCTGGTAGAGCTCCTAGAGACCATAATTGAAGATTATCGAGACAAGGACGCAGGTCAACGGGTGGTTCTGATCGGACATAGCATGGGGACAGCTCTCTCTGCCAAACTGGCCAACAAGAAGCTAGCACATACAACAAGTTTAGCAGAGTATGTGATAGGGTTAGTGGCCATCTGCCCTGTTTCGCACCCTCCAAATGAGTCAACTACAACATGGGCCAGGAGAGCTATGTGGATTCCAGGTTGGCTGTTCGACCTGTGGCGAACGTGGGATGGTCGGCGTGGCCCCGAAAGCCCCAGCGTCAAGCGGTTTGTCGGCGAAGGTGCTGACGAAGCCACACGAAAACTGCAGTATCGCTTTAACAAGCAAAGCCGCACACCAGTCTGGAGACGGATGGCGAATGGTGCTCTGCCTACCTATACTGACGGCAAGCCTGCGGGTGGTATTCCGACACTAGATACTTGGGCAGGACTGGATATTCCTGTCTACCTAATCGCTGGCGAGAAGGACAATATCGTTTCACCAAAGGAGGTTGATAAGATCGTCAAGGCACTTGGCTCTAATGAGACTCTCACAGATTCAGAAGGTGGAGAGGGGACGAACGCGCCTATTGTCGATGCTGCTGCTCCTGTCAATACATCAACACGACCGCAGGACCACATGCCTCAAGCTATCGACGACATCCGTGATGACCACTTTGTCAAGGTCAAACATCCAATGGCTGAAAGCTCGGGTGAAGATAGTACCAATGACCCATCTACTCCGAATGAAACTGTGGCGGAACTGCCTGCGCAGCCAAACCACCCCAAGAAGGTTGTCAAATCCATTGTGATGCCAGCACCTGCGACACATGCTGTCCTATATACGCCTTGTTCAGTTCGAGCTGTCGCCGGACTAATTTCAGAATTTCTTGCTGAGCACGTCACTGGCAGGCTGTCCCTTGCTTGGCAGCTACAATACCTTTCCCGTGAGGGAAAGTGGGACGTCAAGAACCTCAATAAATGGAAGTCTGTGAATCCTGTGTCTGAGCCGATCGGACCTGAGGAGAAGCCTGTTTTCCGTGCTCTCAAGACGCTTCGCGAAGCGGACGATGTTCATTGTCCTCAAAATTTTGTTTCAACTTGGGGCTCGGTTGTGAAGGATGTTATCGACATCTCAAAAGGCCAACCTGTCTACGACCCCCGAGGCCTCGATCGTGCTGGAATTCATTATCACAAGTTCCCTACAGTCTCAAAGATTCCACCACAACCACATGAGGTTGAAGATTTCATCAAGTTGGTCGATGAGCTCCGAAAGAAGCAGGCTGAGCGCTCTGTCACCGAGAACTGGACTGACCCCGAGCAATGTGTCATTGGAGTTCACTGCCACTACGGGTTCAACCGCACGGGGTACTTCATTGTGTGCTATCTTGTGGAACGTTGTGGGTTTGACGTGAAAGATGCCATTGATACGTTTGCCAAGGCGAGGCCTAACGGGATCCGCCACTCTCACTTTCTGGATCGATTGTATGTGCGGTACAACGTAGATTCTGTTCCTGGAAGCCAGGCATAATCCACCACTTGAAAAGGCGTTCGGGATAAAGGGAAATGGTTATAAGCGAGGAGTACTTGTGTTAGGTTCGGTTAATGGTTATAAGTCAGGATAGGCGTTCGTGGAGATACGTACATAACGTTAACTATAGAGTTCATGTCTTCAGTGTCATGCAGCGAGGGTAAGGTATCGGCAGGAAACCCGGTACCAGTTATTTTCTGAAGCGTTCAGAGGTCTAAACCAATCAATATTGTCCAGGAACACAATTATTCGAGTTCGTCGATTGTGAAGCAATATGCCAGACATAATTGGATTTCTTAATACGGAAGAGTGAACTCCTGATGGAGATAATACACAATGAACATTGGCCAGATTGGATTGGAACTTTTCAAGTCAAAATTGTTACAGTCAAAATTGCAATTCTATATCTGGGTATAGTGCTCTCCATATATCGACTACAATCTAATTATCCATCCCTTTACGCAGCTCATAACATCATCCTGAAAGATGCTGAAACAAATTAGACATCAATAGCGTGGTACTTGTTTCCGAGAGACCACACCTCATCAAGAGCCTCCATGCCAGCATCTTGGACATTGACCTTGACCATCTTCTCCATCAGCTCCTCAGTGATGGCGTCAACGTCAACCTCGAGATACTCGCGGAGATACTTGCCGACATCTGTGTTCTCAACGTTTCCACGAATGTTCTCGGTTCGAGGACCTCCAGAGCTGTAGATATTAACGTCGACGGCAGTGTGGCCGTGGGTACTCCAGCCGACGTGAGCACGTAGGGAAATGAGAGCGGAAAAGAGAACCAGGGCGCTTTCAGGGTGCTCGGCAATGGTAGTGATCTCCTTGTCGGAGGCGTTGGAAATGCCGAGGCCGCGAATGATGAGCTCTTCATTGATGTACTTCTTAAGCTTCTCCATGTCCTTTCTGCCCTTAGAGTTGGAGGCGAGGTGGGCATTGAGCTTGGCATGGAGCCACTCAGCCGAAGCGGTTGCGTTGGCGAGGACCTTGGGGTACCAGTTGTAGACAGGGAGGTGACCAGGTTCCTGAAGCGCAGTGGCGAGACCTCCGGTTTCATGGTCACTGGTTGCGACAAGAACAGTCTCAGTCTTGCTCTGCTTGATGAAGTCAAGAACAGCCTGGAAGGTCTTGTCGTACTCAAGAACCTCGTGGACCTGAGCAGCAGGATCGTTGATGTGGCCGGCATGGTCGATTCGGCTACCCTCAATCATGATGAAGAAGCCCTTGTCGCTCTTCTCAGTAGCCTTTTCGAGAGCACGAAGAGCAGTCTTGGCCATCTCGCTCAGTGAAGGGTAGATATCATTGTGGTTGCGGCGGTCAATCTCAAAGGGGATGTCAGTTGAGGCAAACAGTCCGAGGAAAGGTAGCTTGACGTTATTGCCGCCCTTGAGAGCGTCGAAGCCAGCACGATCGTCAGTGTAAGACCAGTTGTGCTTCTCCTTTGCAATCTTGACTACGTCTGTGTCGTCAGCGCGGCAGCTGCCCTCTGTGGTGTTGGGCAGAAAGTTGCAGCGGCCACCACCAAGCATGAGATCCACGGTTCGGCCCAAGACACCCTCTCCGATCTGCTGCAGAGCAATCTCATCTTCCATCTCGCGGAGAATAACGTGCGAGTTGAAACAAGCAGGGGTCGCATCCTAAACACTCCCGGTTAGCTTCATGTTTGTTTTTTGCATCCACTCAATATTTCATACCTCAATCTTTGTTGTGACAACAAGACCAGTGTGGTATCCAGCGCGCTTGGCAGCTTCTAGAACGGTTCCGCAAGGGTCGTGGTTGGGAAGTGTAGAGATGGCACCGTTGTAGGTCTTCTTGCCGCAAGAGAAAGCTGTGGCACCAGCAGCGCTGTCGGTAACAAGGGAGCTGTTGGAGCGAGTCCGGCTTGAGCCCCAGAAATGCTTGTCGAGAGTGAGGGTATCGCCGAAAGGAAGGTCTTCAACATGTTGTCTGAAGCTACGCGTCAAGGACAGAGGAGCAGGGCCCATGCCATCAGACACCATGAAGACGAGGTTTCGCTTGGCAGCAGGTGTATTGTGGTCATGCTTAGTTTGTTGCGCATGCTGAGTCCAGATCGCGATAACAATGACAGCTGCAGTAGCGATCAGAGCCCAAACGAACAGGCCGATCTCGCGGAGGCGCGAGTTCCGGGCGGCCTTGCTATGAGCATGACCTTCGGAGTGGTCGTGGTCGTGGCCGTGGCCGGACAAGAGAGGATCGCTTTCGTTGGCCTGAGGTGGCATGTTAGCTATAGAAGAAATGGGGGATGACAAGTCTTGAGCTGAGGTGGGAGCGGAAGCTGGGGGAGACAAACCATTGTATTTGGCCGCGTAAGAAGGGACGTGTTGTGCAAGGGAGAAGATCACAATCGAAATCGGTTGGATGACCGATTAGTTACGATTTCGCAGCACATGAGACACGGCCTGTCGGAGCTGTCTGTGGGGAGCTTTAGTTGGCTGAGACAGGGAGGTTGGCGTTCCATCATCAGTGGAGCGTGTGACATCAGTGGTAGGTGGGCTACGTTAAAACTTGTACACCACGATAATTAAGGTATTCTTATTCTTAACGCCTTTACCTTATTTCAACTGATATATAACCTCTAATGAATAGAGTCTACCCTATGACACATTACATCAACTTGTCCTTATTATCGTCTCTGAATCTGTCTTACTACAGTTCTTATCTAAAGTCTTGGCTATCCTTAAGACGTGTATTATAAGGTAATGCACGGACTTTTACTGCGCATCTAAGTGATTCAAATGGGTGGGGCGGGATAGAGCCTGATTGCGCGTTGGAAACAATCTCGGAAGATAACATAACCAATGATGTTATCTTATCGTGACCACGGGAACATGATCTTGGCACCTCTTAAGATCATGAGATACCCCTTCTGAATGGGGTTTACATTCAACATCCAAAGCATCACATGTATCTTCAAGAGCTCTATGATGAACTTGAACTTCAACCTTTGATGACTCGTGTTCTCACCGTACACGTTCATCAACTTGAACGAAAGAGGTGGTAAACATACCCGACTTCCGTCACGCATGGATGTTTCAATAGGCTACAACGGCTCGCGACGAGCCGTTCGATGCTATAACTCATAAACCAGTCTAGCAACGACAGTGGATCATCATTCAGTTTGTTCAAGTTAACCACACTACTACGTCCCATGACAAGCCAGACTATTTGCCCCAGACTCATGTTTCTATGAAGATCAACGTTGCTTTCACTTTCGGGGGCAGCCAATAGCCATCCTACATCCTGTTACAGAACTGCAATCTAAGTCGATATGACGGATTCAGTGAGTTCCGGGATAAGAGTGACAGCTTGGTGCTACAGGGGGGGTTCATGGTTGTTTCTCACGTTTGAGTGACCAAACGCACGTTGCTACTTCGGAACGAGTGATGACGGCTGTCAAACCATTTCGCTAGAAGAGAGTTGCTGCACACGAGCCAGGGCGCTAAAGATGGGCTATCAAAACGACCGAAGCGTGAGTATTAAGCAGCCCAGCAATCCTGCAACTGTCCTTCGATCCATGAACAACGAACCCCCATCTTCATCTGCGAAAACACATGTTATTGACCATGATATGTCTTGAGCCTTCGCGAACGACTTGCCTCAAGCTTCCAGTCCAGGATCATCGTTATGCTTCTCAATCTCCGGACTCGCTTATGCTACTCGACGAGCGAAGCGCGCCACAGACCAAAAGACCTGGAAAGAGGTCCCAAGAGCTCACATGTGTGGTTACGTTTTATTCCTAAACCTTTGCGGATGTTATGGAGAGCTCCAATTCGAGACGCTATGTCCCCTCATATACCAAGAGATCCACCGCATCGATGAGCCAGAGGCCTGGACTATAGAAGCGATGGATGAGGTACCTTTCCATCTTTCCGATGATTGTATTCCTGGTTGGCACAACACTCGATTGGCCTTGACACACGGAGTCTGCTGTTCTCAATGGTGGTTCGACTGCCCCTCTGTTTCAGTACCAGGCTATCCATACTACTACTGCACCATTAATGGGACCTGAAGTTGAGAGCTGAAGTTGAGAGCTGAAGTTGAGAGCGTGCATTGTATGATTAGTTGAAGCCGATTTAGAAAGGTCCAGCTCAAGCTGAAGTTGGAGGATACTGTAACTGCGAATGAAAGCCTGTATATAAGGACGATGGTAGTAAAAGCTGCTGGGTTCTAGTGCAGTATAATCATCGAAGCTTACACTCTCTAACTACATATCAACTTGCCACCGAGGCCTTTCCGATGCTTTCTGCAAGGAATATTGCCCCGAGGCTGAGACAGTCGTGAAGAAGACCATGGAGCATCTAGAGAGGTATTTGGAATCTGGCCCCTTCACAGATTGTACAACATTTCTGATAAGGTACCTGGTTGAACAAAACTGGCTTGATTGCCCCTTACAGCAACAAATGTACCCTCCCTTTTCTGGAACCAATAGTATACTTGACTTAAAGTCAGACCGAAGCTGCGCCTTGGTGATCCCGAGTACATTGGGTAACAGACTTTGGAGCAGACGAGAAGACGCTCTAAGCGTTAGGCCAGTGCAAGATAAAAGCAGCCAGCATATGTAGTGATTATAAGTGCTATGTTTAGGGCTAAATAGTGTAAACAGCAAAAGGGTATTCTTGGATCGTTACACGCATCCTAAAGCCAAGATATGTGACCTATTGATGCTATTCTACTGGCTGCTTTCTCTTGTGCAGACCTAGGTAGTCAATACCCCTGTCAATTCGGCACTGCATCCGACAATAGGGGATTGTTTCTGAGCTTGTCAATCTACCGAAAAACTCATCTTACGTGTTAATTAACCGAAGAACGAGGTATCTACAACAGCCTATATAGGCCGTTGGTAGAATGAAATTGTATTTGACGTCCACTGCCCAGGCGGGATAAATGTGGATACGAAGCTTGTCGTGAAAGCTTGGCTCCAGGAAGCATGAGACTCCTGATCGACGATTGGTGTGGGGTTTTTCGCATTCCGTGTCTTGAAGGGGATCGTCAGAACGTCACAGCGACAGTAATTGAACCAGGGACGGATAACCGGCTACAGCTCATCCCAACCTGGACCGCATTTGGATGCCGGAAATACGCTACTCCCAATAAATGGCTGTGAAATTATAAGTTGAATGGCTAGAATGCTGAAGGTGCCCCCTAATTGCTCAATCCTTCCACTGAAACCCCTTGGTGCTGACGGGCTGAGTTCCCCTGCGTCGTCTGCATCGCAGGAAGAGCACCCTAGAATTTATTTTTAATCGAGGCCCGCAGGCTCGTGTTTTAGCCTCTCAGGTAACTCCAGCTCGAACTCGACGTGATCCTTTTTGCTCCAGCCGAGCTGATGGATCTTCTCAACTTCCAGGTTCATTTCTTTATCCTCCTTCTCTCTTCTTCCAGAGGATAAAGTTGGTTTCTCCTCTCTCTCCTGTCCTTTCCCCGCGTCAAACATCCGACTACCTCCGTCATGTCGATTTCACGAGACTTCGCTATCCCAGCGGAGCGCGATAATTCGACGCAGAATGACATAGAACTCGAGGGTCGCCAAAGCCAGTCGTCAAACACAAACACCTCTGAAGAAGAAAAGGCCGAACAGCATGTCCGATATAACCTTAAGCTCAATACCCAGAACCTCTCCCCGCTCCCAGCTGAGCCTGTACGGCCAGTGCGATCCGACACTGAGGTTCATCGCGAGATGAACTTTTCGCCCTCGTTGTTTCGACGCCGATTGACCCGCGTTCCGACGTTCAAGACGGTTGAAGATTACGATGAGTTCGAGACCACCTTCGGTGATCGTCCAGGCTGGCAACCCGGCTCCGAGCCTGGCTACGACCCCATGCTCCCTGATGGAGGCCATGCTTCAATGCCTGCGCTTCAAGCACCCTGTGAGATCTCGGTCATCGATTTCTCGCAAGACAACATGGTCAAGCGCCACTTCGATAATGCAAGTTTCATAAGTTTCCTTGACCAACCAAAGGAGGAATGGGCACGTTGTCGATGGATCAACGTCAATGGGCTCAGCTGGGATGTTATTCAGGCCATTGGAAGCAAGAAGGGCTTGCACAAGTTGGCTTTGGAGGATTTGATGCAAATTCGAAACAGAACAAAGGCCGACTGGTACCCGAACCATGCCTTTATTGTCATGACTTTGCAGAAGCTCGTGCATTTGGTCGATGATGATGACGACTCATCGGATACCAGTAGCACATACTCAACCAAGACGCTGGGCGCACTGAGAGGTTCAGTAAGGCAACTCTGGAAGAGTCGCAGGTCGACCGATCCTGAGAAGGACTTTACAAGCTCTCTACGACCTGAAGACCTCACCTCAGACTTGCCGGAAACTGGTATGGTACGGACATTGCAGCGATACCACGCCTCTGGAAACGAGGCCCGAACAGAATTCATGGAGAACCATTCATCTCTTGCGCCGTATCAGATGGCCGTTTCAGCAGAGCAGGTCTCTATCTTTCTGACTTCGGATAATACCGTCATCTCTTTCTTTGAGGTTTCGGCTGGTGACATTGAGCGTCCCATCGTTACCCGTCTTAGCACACCTGGCACGATTCTGCGCGAGTCGAATGATGCATCTTTGCTGTGCCAAGGTATTATCGACGCTATCATCGACCTTGCCATTCCTCTAACGGCTATTTACACGGATATAATCGCCGATATCGAGTTGGATGTCCTGACGTCCCCGAGTATCAGCCAGAGCAAGAAGCTCTACGTTTGCATCAGCGAGATCAACAAAATGCTCAGCTTCCTGAACCCAATCGATAATCTGGTCAACGTTCTGCGTGATCATAAGACCCCAATGACTCATGAACAATCCATGAAAGAACTCGAGAACCCATCGTCCGGTGTTATTGTCACTCCCATGACCCATACTTATCTTGGTGATGTTCTTGATCACTGTATCATGATCACCGAAGCTCTTCAACAATTGAAACAGTCGTCCGACAACCTCATCAATCTCATCTTTAACACCATTTCAGCCCATCAGAATGAGTCTATGAAGCAGCTCACTACCGTGACCATTATCTTTCTGCCACTGACATTCATTACTGGATTCTTCGGACAAAATTTTGCCGAAGCGGGATTTCCTGAGATTCACCACGGCATCTGGTACTTGTGAGTTAATGCCTACCCTCATCACTACTATGGTTTATAACGCTAACGAATTCTAGCTGGGCTTGCGCCGTCCCAACCGTCGTGGCTACAATCTTGATTCTCATGAGAGAAATGATTTACAACTGGCTTGTAAGCATGGTGCAGAGAAGGCATATTCTTACACTCAGGAAGAAAAAGAAGAGGACCAAGCAGCAAAAGATCAAGCTCAAAGTGTAAAAGTGCGACTGAATAAGTTGAACGGCCGGAGCATTTGGATTGGAAGATACCCCTGCATTGTTAAACGGAGTAGGAGCACTGTTCATCGATGAAAAGCGTTGGAGTTTCCGTACAATATTCACGAGTTGAGTCGGCGATCAATACTGCAGTGATACTAGACAATCGATTTGTGAGATTGCAGTAAAAAAACTATTCATGATACTATTGCCACAATTCATAATTACCATTTTCCATTCAAGACACAATATCTCAGGAGAGCCAGGTTTAACTGCTTACGTAATAGGCTTTGGGGAGTTCAAGCGCTCGAGGTGGGCCCCTGGAGCCTAAGTTACAGGCAGCAGCGGCCTGTGCCACGGGAGCTCCTGCCCAGCAGGATGGATATCCATTCTTCATGGTGTTTGTATTTATCTGACCTCAGCCCAGACCAGAAAAGACAAGATAATTTAACATGGCTCATGCTCCAAATTGAGAATAATATCAACACAGGTCCTTTTGAGTTGATGGCTTTCGTCTCGTTCTACCACTTCTTTTCTTTTTTCTTGTCTAGCCAACTTTGAGTCAGTCTTAAATACATCACGTCGCATGCTGTATCATTGCTGGCTAGTCTGCGCCTCAAAGTAAACAAAGCAATATGTCGCAAACCGACGTCGCAAAACATGAAGACGAGATTCAGTATGGGTCTGTGGGCATGACTCGCGAGGAATTGGAAGAAAAGTAAGGAATTGCCATATCAACCTAGACTCCAAGACTAACCTCGCTTGAGGTATCCCAACCGTCCAAGGAATCACTCAAAGACACTTGTGTTCTCTGAACTCTTTCGAGAAGTTTTCAACCCGCTCAACGAGAACAAGAAGCAGAATGCCACTGGCGCAGGTCCTAGAAAGACCTTTCGTGGTGTGAATAAGCTCTCCCCCCATGAGCAGCGGCGACATATCATTGAACGCTTCGTCGTCCGATGGCGCAAAGAAGTTGGCCCTGACTTCTATCCTGCCTTGCGGTTGATTCTCCCAGACAAGGATCGCGACCGTGGAGTTTACGGCCTCAAAGAAAACACAATTGGAAAGTTGCTCGTCAAACTCATGAAGATCGACAAAAACTCTGAAGATGGATACAATCTCCTGCATTGGAAATTGCCTGGCCAGACTACAGCATCACGCTTAGCGGGTGACTTTGCTGGACGTTGTTTTGAAATCATCTCCAAGCGGCCAATGCGAACGCAGGTTGGCAGCATGACAATTGCCGAGGTAAATGAGCAACTGGACAAACTCGCTGCTTCAGCAGGAGAAGCAGAGAACTTGCGTATCTTTGAGACTTTCTACAACCGCATGAACTCCGAGGAGCTAATGTGGCTTATTCGCATCGTCCTGAAGCAAATGAAGGTTGGCGCTACGGAGAAGACTTTCTTAGATCTCTGGCATCCTGACGGTGACGCTTTATTCAGCGTATCATCAAGTTTAAGGCGTGTGTGCTGGGAGTTACACGACCCAGACACCCGACTTGAGCAGGACGAGACAGGCGTTGCTCTAATGCAGTGTTTCCAACCACAACTCGCTCAATTTCAGATGCCGGCATCTTTTCAGAAAATGATTGCACTTCTCCGACCAACTGAAGAAGACCCCGAGTTCTGGATTGAGGAGAAACTGGATGGTGAGCGTATGCAAGTACATATGGTGCAGGATAAGAGTCACCCTGGTGGTAGAAGGTTCTGCTTTTGGTCGCGAAAGGCCAAAGACTACACGTATCTTTATGGTGATGGCCTTCTAGACGAAAACTCAAGTCTTACCAGGCATCTCAAGGATGCCTTCAAGTCGGGGGTGAAAAATCTAATCCTGGACGGTGAAATGATTACTTGGGATATGGGTGTCGACAAGATAGTGCCTTTTGGCACCCTCAAAACAGCCGCAATCTCAGAGCAACAAAACAGGTCAGATACAGATTCAGCTGGCCATCGTCCGCTATTCCGAGTTTTTGATATTCTCTACCTAAACGGAAAGCCTTTGACTCAGTACACTTTGAGAGATCGACATCGAGCTCTAGAGAAGGCTATAAAACCCGTTTATCGTCGACTCGAGATTCACAGCTACACCAGCGCAACAAGTGCCGACGCTATCGAGCCTCTTCTTCGTGAAGTTGTTGCCAATGCCTCAGAAGGTCTTGTGTTAAAAAATCCAAGATCCATGTACCGTCTCAACAGCCGTAACGATGACTGGCTCAAGGTGAAGCCTGAATACATGTCTGAATTCGGCGAATCTCTGGACTGTGTCATTATTGGTGGTTATTACGGCTCAGGTAAACGAGGTGGTGTTCTTTCTAGTTTTCTCTGTGGACTTCGTGTTACTCAGAATCATATCCAGGCTGGTGCCAATCCTGAGAAGTGCTTCAGTTTCTTTAAAGTCGGCGGCGGATTCCGTGCTGAAGATTATGCGGAGCTTCGGCATCGGACAGAAGGCAAATGGATCGAGTGGGATCAGAGAAATCCGCCTTCAGAATATATTGAGCTAGGAGGAGGAGAACTTAGGCAATACGAGCGACCCGATGTCTGGATTCGACCTAAAGACTCTGTTGTTGTTTCGGTCAAAGCGGCCAGTGTTGGAGCTTCAGATCAGTTCGCTCTTGGCTTCACCCTGCGATTCCCAAGGTTTAGACGTCTGCGATTAGACCGAACTTGGAATACTGCTTTGTCGCTTGAGGAATTCCAAGAATTGAAGCAAAAGGTCGATGAGGAATCGAAAGAGAAGGCAATGACAGTTGAGGACAGAAAGCGGCGCAACCCTAAACGTATCAAGAGAGAACTCACAATTGCTGGAGAGGATGTCACGGCAGCCGAACTTACAGGTGATAAAACAAAGCTATTCAAAGGACTGGAATTTTGTGTCCTGTCTGAATCGCTCAAACCCTACAAAAAGACAAAGACCCAACTTGAGGCTATCATCAAGGAGAATGGCGGTGCCGTTTCTCAGCGAGCTGCACCTGATACCAATATGGTTCTGCTCGCAGATAAGAAGGTAGTGAAGGCTGCGAGTCTCATCAAGGGAGGAAACGTGGACATTATCCGCCCTAAATGGCTTAGAGACTGCTTGGAGCAGGACTTGGGAGCGTTTCTTTTGCCATTTGAGCACTCACACTTATTTCACGCTACTGATGCGCTGAAACGGGCGGCGGATGCGAATACAGACCAGTTCGGGGATAGCTACGCGCGGGATCTCTCTATCGAAGAGCTCAAGCAGCTCATGGACGATATACCTAAGATCGAAGACGGCATGAACTTCGACAAGAGCGGGTTCTTGCAACAGCTTGAAGAGCACGGCAAAGACCTGACAAGTCTTCGAGGCTTCACTTTCCGACGATGTGTGGTGTTATTTCATCCTGTGGAAGCCGGCGATAAGAAGGTCGCGAGGTTGAAGTATCTTGTGAAATACGGCGGAGGAAGTGTTACAGATGACGCAAACGATCTGTCTGTAACACATGTAGTAATCGAAGGCGGCGACCCGATGCAGGTGGGTGAGGCGGCAGGAATGGTACGCAAGGAATTGAGCTCGAGGCGTATACAACCAAGAGTAGTGACAGGCAAATGGATTGACGAGTGCTGGAAAGAAAGCACATTGCTTGACGAGGAGCAGTTTGTGGTCGGTTGAAGAATAATGGGGTATTTATAACATGTATACTACCTAGCCTTTATGTTTATGTAATGAGGATTTAACGGCCAAAAGAAGTCGTTGACACGCACTTATTTGCCAATCGTGAGGAATAGTCTGTCACCAACGTCTCCCAATCCAGGCTTGAGCATACCACTGCTGGTCAGCTCTTTGTCCACCGCTGCGATCCAAACCTCACATCCTTCAGGCCACTCGGCTGCGACTCTTTGGACACCCTCCTCAGCTCCAATAACAGCCAGAACAATGATTCGCTTGGCTCCCCATTCACGAAGCGTTTGGATAGCGGCAGCGCAGGTTCCACCAGTTGCAATAACAGGGTCGACCAAGATGGCGAGACTGCTAGCGCTGTTGGAGGACTGATCTTGCTGCGGGAGATTGTTGTAATACTCGACTGGGTCGAGAGTTGAAGGCTCGCGATACATGCCCAGATGGTGAACTGGGACTGGTACAGGGAGCATGGTTTGCACAGCTGGTCATGTCAGTTATAGGTCATCAAGTGAGCACATGAAACGAACCATCTACCATGCCGAGACCCGATCGTAGAATGGGTACTAGACACATGGTGCTGGGCTGGACTGTTTTGGAGGTGAATTGAAAGCCCAATGGTGTTTCATCCTGTTTATGATGGTTAGTGAAGCTCAGTCTATGTGCTCATTATGCTTCATACCTGAGGTCCATCCGTAGATTTCAAAGAGGAAGCAAGAGCCTCACAAGAGACAATAAGAGAAACCTCATGAATCAGAGACTTGACCTCCCTAGGGCTGGTGGACTTTGAGCGAAGCTGGCTCAGCTTTGCCTGGAGACAGGGGTGCTGGGAGACATGGACGTTTGAGGGCAATGAAGACATTGTAGCGTTTGAGTATACGGGATTATTTCACAAGAAGAAATATGTCTACGAGGAAACGATTAAGCACCTATTCACTGAGTGAGATGCTGGGACGAAGCCAAGGAGAGGAAGAAGGAGAAGAAAGAGAGAGAGAGACGGGAGAAAGGAGAGGGAGGGGGGTTTTGTATGTATTTGAGAAACAGTACTTGGCGTGATGTATCTACTGTAAGAAAGCAGGCGAGAGAAATACGTAGAGCTCCAGTGAAAGTGCGGTTATCAGCGTGTTCGTGTTTGGTACTACACTAACACTTGCAGTGAGATAATCCAATCGACGTTCTGATAGAGATCACAAGGACACGGCGGGCGGGAGTCGGCGGGGTAGAGCTTAAGCTACAGGGGACGCTCGGAGGAGGGCGGGGTGCGATAAGATAAGAGCGGTGAGCTCCGTGAAGTGAATGTGAGGATTACTAGGTACTATCGAAACGCGGTGAAGACTCAATGTGATTATGTTTAGGTGTTCTTGCCGTTGATAGTTCTCTCATCCTTGTTCAGGCATCAATTGGCTCTCATTGGAGTAGATAAACACTATCTTGCTACTCCAGTCTTGTTATCTCGTGTCTCCTCATTCTTATATAGACCCTTGCTCTCCCCCCTAACGATTAAAGACTCCACATCAAAACGCCGGTCATCTTGGTGGCCGATGCGGAATGTTTCTTTCTTTGCGAAATGCCGTCATATCCGATGATTCTAGATTGTAGCGGCAGAGAATGGCGTCGCCCGTCAAACTTAGACATTGCAATTTAACAATATTTCGAGATTTTCTCTCGACACCATGCCCCCTCACCATCAATTGCTTCGCTACGGCACGTTGAGACTCCTGACTTGAAGTGACTGTTGAAAACCTCCGCGACAACGCGGCATACAAGTCATGGCGCATCAACAAATGCAACCTTCAATTTCTGGGGCTTATAATGCGCCGAGCGACTACAATGAGCTTGATGAAGTCACCGAGCAACCTATTCCTGAAGGTGTGCGCGAGACCGACACGAACGCAACACCTCGGTTGCAATTGCAGCCAAAACAACGCGATTCAGGTACTTACAACGACCCGAACGACTATAGCAACCTTGACGAGACGTCGCCTGCATATCCACTTGAAGAACTATCACCAAGACCCGTACGAGACCAGTCAAGGCGACAAAGTAATCTCAGCCATGAAACCCCCGCCGACGAACCAGAGTCTACATCACGGTTGGATAAGGGAGGGAATACGTCCAAATTGCTTACAAAGCTGTACACGCATTCGTATCTCGTCCTCTTCGCCATTCTTGGGACATTGGCACGTCTAGGTTTAACGGCGTTGACACGCTACAGCGGCACTCCTGTCGTTTTCAACACGATATGGGCTAACTTCAGTGGAAGTCTTGTTATGGGGTTTCTCGCCGAGGACCGAAAACTCTTTCGACACGAATGGGGAACTGCGACTTACGATCGAGCTATCAAGCGCTCCCGACAAAAGAGTGGCGATGAAGAGAATGGCTCTGAGCAGAAAGATGTGGATTTAGAGGCAGCAAAAAAAGCTCATTTGGCGACAAAAAAGACGATTCCGTTGTATATCGGCCTTGCTACGGGCTTTTGCGGGAGCTTCACAACGTTTTCGAGTTTTATCAAAGACGTTTTCTTGGCTTTGTCGAACGAGCTAAAGACGCCGGGCTGGTCAGAATCACCGACAAGTCGCAACGGAGGGTACTCCTTTATGGCCATGCTGGCTGTCATTATTGCCACCGTTTCCTTGTCACTGTCGGGCCTCTTTGCTGGAGCTCACTTGGCCATAGGCCTCGAGCGCGTGACCCCCTCGATTTCTTACTCGCTAAGTCGACGCGTGATTGATCCTTTCGGCGTACTTCTCGGCTGGGGCTGCTGGCTTGGTGCAGTACTCCTCGCGGTTTTCCCACCCCACAATGCCTGGCGAGGTGAAGCGATCTTTGCAATTGTCTTTGCGCCGCTTGGCTGTCTTTTGCGCTTCTACCTGTCTCTCTATCTCAATGGAAAGATGGCGGCGTTCCCGGTAGGAACATTCACTGCCAACGTGCTGGGAACAGTGTTGCTGGGCATGTCTTGGGATCTCGCACATGTGCCTCTCGGTGGGGTTGTCGGTTGCCAGGTACTTCAGGGCATAGAAGATGGATTCTGTGGGTGCTTGACAACCATCTCGACGTGGGTTTCTGAACTTGCCAGTTTGCGACGACGAAGTTCATGGATCTATGGCTCGACGAGTGTTATTACCTCTCTAGTCCTGATGATTGCTATTATGGGAGGGTTGCGATGGAGCGATGGATATAGCAAGCTGTTGTGTACCGTGTAAGGAACTCGGCGTTTTGAAGAATTACCTTTGCAAGGATTCTTGTTGCTCACGACAACAAGAAGTATAGTTTTTTGCAGTCGAGCCCAAGTCACTACGGCGGAAATTGCAATATAAACGTGTTAAGTAATAATATACCTAATGGACTTACCCAAGCAGTATCGCATGTTGCGCTGGTCCTTCCTCCTCAAGCACATTCACATCCATATCAATCCCAGCTCTTACTCATATGCATATCTCCTACACCATGAGTAGCAGTAGCAGCGAATTTTCAATAACCACACCAGATACAGATCCTGGTAGTCCACAAGGGCAACAGATCCCGAGCTGGCAGACTTCCTCGTCACCGCGCAAGTCTAGGAAGCAAGAGCGGAATACCAAGCGCATGGCTAATTTCCAGGATAAGAAGAAGATGGCACGAAGAAAGAAGGCCAAACGGAAGCGCGCTAAAAAAGCAAAGCGTGCTGCCGCCGAAGAAGTAGAACAGGCCGACAAGGAACAAGCAACTGTCGAAGGTAACACCATCTACACTAGGAAATGCCTGTTGAATGCTGATCTTCCCTGCAGAGAGTACTTTGGACTGGGTTGAAAACTGGGACTTTCTCAAAACTCCCATCCGACTTTGGTGGCCAAATTGTACCCAAAGCGAGAATGGCGAGAACGGCGAGCCACGAGAGCTTAACAATTTAGCCCAAGAATACAGCTCGAGACCCTTGCTACCTTTGTTGAGACGGGAATAAGGACGGCAACACGTTCGTCCTTATTCCCAATCCCAGTCTGAAGCTCCAACTCTGCTCACCTCAGCCGCATCCTTACTATGCAGTCGTATCGTATCATTGAACCAACAAGATCGGGTTAATCCCTGCCATGGGATTCAGCCCTACACATTAGTTAACTCGACTAGGACGCAGTCCGGCGCTACTTGTTTGACAATTGCAGCAGCGAATCATTATCATTGGAGGGACTGAAATAGTCTGTCAGCATTTCGCAGTCTAGCCCGTCCATCTCCACATCCCTTGCGGGCTATGCTATGCATAGATCTGTTTATATCTGCCTTGGGCTTCGCGTGGCTGGGCCAAGCCATGACCATGGCCGCTATAGCTACGCGCTACCCTCATTTTCACCGTTTCCTTTCTTTCCTATGCTGACCGTCGATTTGTTTTCTTTCATGTCTCGACTGTTCTCCAGTTCCTTATCCTGAAGGAAGGTCTTCAGAGCTACTGTCGCCATGTACTCGAACCAGGCTGGTATCAATGCCCGTTATGGGCCCCAGGCCACCGATGATGCCTCGTGGGACAGTCATTCGGACAAATTCACTTCAGGCAACGACAGAAAAAAGACATTTTATCGACCGACAGCTCTACGGTGGTACTTCATTGTTGGTCAGATTGCTTTTCTCCTAGGCGTTATGGGCCTCGTTGTCTGGGCATTGGTAGAGATGCCTAATTCAGATGCAACCGCAAAAATCATTCATAAGAGAAATCGTAACGACAATCCCAACTTCCCTCGAGACGATTCAGCCATGACTCCGGAAAGAACTCCGCAAATTCTCATGCAAACAAGAACCACAGTCATTGTGAGCGACGTATCTAGTGTTGTCACAGTTCCCGGTACCACAGGCAAATACACTACCCAGATCACAACTACAGAGTACAGTACGCACTGGGGTGTGACAACCACAGTTAAGGATGGGTCGACGATTACGAGCGAGGATTACACTATTATCCCCACCAAGGTTATCACAGAGCTTGTCACAACTAAACCAGGTGAAGCAACGCAATCCGCCATCACAACTACCAGCGTGGGCTACTCTACGATATATCCTTCGGGCACCGAGTCCGGCGAACCCAGTACTATGAGCTATACGCAAGCAGTTACAATCACCATGGGATATTCACTTCCCGGTGTGGTAGCTACATATACTTCCACTCTAGAGACTGACAGGACCGAGACGGTATACACTACATTCGTTGAAGATGGAGAGACAAAGACAATCTCACACATCATCACTGAAGCAGCCCCCACCGCATATGAGAGTGTAGGAGAGACGACTGCATCAGCGAGTACCTACGTTTCTTATGGCAAAATCACGATTACTTCTATCTACACGGACCCGAACCCAGACCAAAAGCCTATGGCCAAGGATAAACCAACAGAAAAGGCAAAACCCACAGTTATCGATGTAGTTACTGTTGAGCCTGACCGTACGGTCAAAAAGGTTGAGAAGCTAGACCCTACAACTTACGTTACCAAGGTCCAAGATGTCGAGACAGTGGAAGTGGTCGTCTCTGACGCGGTCGAGACGGTAGTTAGTGAGGTTGAAGCTGTCGAGACCACAGTCGATGTAGTTGAAACTGGCGCGGATGGTCTCCTCATAACTAATCAAGTCATCTCAACGAAACTTGCTTCACTGGGAACTATTACGAGGTCTGCTGCACCTACTACAATTCTATCAACAAAGTCCACCGAGAAACTCGAGACAGTGATCTCCGACCGAACGGATTCGTCTACTTTCGTCTCAACTGTCAAGGGCGCTACGAGGACATATGAAAAGATCACGACTCTTCTTCCAACAGCTACCGATGATGAATCTGAAGCTGCAGCTACTGGTGGAGTTGTTAAGACAGTGATTACAGTGTATGAGCTTGATGCTGCAAACTATTTCTTGGGCAAGTTTGTTCCTCCCATGTTGGCAGTCATGCTCTCCATCCCTGCCCGAGTCATCGACTATAACGCGCAATTATTCCAGCCCTTCTACGCCATGAATCAAGTCGACGGTGCTTTGGGCTCAGAGTCGATGAATCTGCACTTCAGTGGCTGGGCAGGTATGATGAAGCCCGTCAACATTCTTCTAGAGGGCCACCCAGTGCCTTTCATCACAATGCTCATCGTCTTGTTTTCCGCCCTACTTGCGCCTATAGCTTCCGAAGCCATTGGGTTCAAGTTGCATGGCCAGTGCAAAATCAACGCTTTCGAAGGGTGTGCGCCAGCACTAGGTGTCTCGCCACTATCATCGCGTATTCTGCTGGCGATCCTGGGATTGACTATCATACTGCTCTGTGCACTGCTGTTCTTTCTGCGGAAGTTTAACACCGGTCTATACGCAAATCCATGGAGCGTTGCGGGAATTGCGTCACTGGCGTCGAATAGAGACATCAGACCTCAGAAAGACACTGAGCGTAAAATCGAAAAGGAGATGGCAGAGAAAAGATACGGGTTTGGATTCTTTGAAAATCGTGCGGGTAAGACCGAGTATGGTATTGTGCTCTACGATGATGCGGGGGAGAACCTGCAGCATGAGAATTTCCTATCAGACCCGAATTCTGTGGACGATGAGGTTGTAAGTACGGGACGAAGAAACCCTTTTGCCGTGCTTGGTCTCGCGTGGCGTTTAGTGTTTTTGCTGTTCACGCTTGGATTGATGGTGTTTCTGCTCTACTACCATCTAACGCTTGACAAGTCATCGTCTTTCAAGAACTTTATGAACAGCCAGACATTTGGCGTTCGGTTCTTGTTTGCTGCGTTTGGTGTCATCATCTCTTTCAGCTGGACAGCGTTTTTTATCAGTGAGTTTCCCCAGTCATTGTGTCTGTGAATAATCACTAACAATATCCAGCCATTGCCATGGTTGTTCCCTACCAAGTCATGTCGCATGGCCCCCAGTCAGCTTCAAACTCAGTACTTCTCACTCGTCCGACAAATCCCTTTTCCGGCTTCTGGTCTGCTATCAAGCATCGTCAAATATTCCCCGGCCTGGTGGCTCTCATGGCTATCTTTTCCGAGTTCATGCCCATTCTACTAGCGAACATCCCCTACTCTCTATCTCAGGTCCGGATCTCGCACGACATTTGCGCACGTCTCTCGGTCGGAATACTGGCCCTCATGGCTTTCACTCTTCTTCTTAGCTTTGTGATTCGCTGGCCTGATATGCCTGTTGACCCGCGCTCCATCGCCGGAGCAATGTACTACGTCAGTGAGAGTAATATGGTGGATCATTTTAGCGGCATGCCTGCTATGGACGGGGAAGAGCGTAAGAGACGTATCAAAGAGTTGGGAGGAACCTACTTATATGGCGAACTGACAACTAGAGCGGGCGAGAGGAGGCCTGCAGTGGAGTGGGATGATCATACGCTGGGCGTAGATCCCTTGGTTTCACAGCGGAGGAAGGATAATATTCAGGTGCGCCATGAAAGCATTGACACAGGGTACTATGGGCACCAATCATGATTTATGAAAGCGTCTTGATTTTGGAAGCGTGGGTTTATGAATGAATGCGGCAATTTGTACATCAATAGGGATGTATTGGGGCTTATGCAGGTAACAAAAGTACTATTTTCTTTTGCGATTACATTCCATGACAGTGAATGGGAACTATCTGTCGATGGCAACGTGGGTTTAGAATGCCTTGAAAGGGATTCTTCTCTAATCCTCCTCCAGCTCGGGATAATGTCGCCAGACTCCCTCTGCGTAGGGTGTGCGCCTGTCGCTCTGAAGGTATTTACTAATGTTGGGTCTCTCTTTGACAGCCTGGTATAGTTTGAACACAGCGTCATATTTGCCCGACTTTTCCAATGCCTCGATTGATTTGGGGAAAGCGAATTTATTCCCGTCGACAGCCTGGAAAATGATCAATAATTTCAAGTGGAAGGAATATGAAACTGAAAGGATGTTGCTCACCTGGAAAAGCACGAGGTCTGCGTATGTCAAGCTATCACCGTACAGCCACGGCCCGTCACCGCTGGTCTTGGCATCAAGCACTCGCTGCATATAAGAAAAGTACTTGGGGAGACGGTCCTTGATAAAGTATTTGGACTTCTTTACGGCCTCCTCCTTTTGATCGTCGTAGTACAGGCTGGTAGCGATGGGATGATGAGTGTCGTGGCATTCATTAACCAAACCATCGAAAATAGTCAAGACAATCTCATTGAGATGGTACAAGCCGCTTCCCTCCTTGGGAGCCAGCCCTATCTTCGGAGCGACATAGAGCATGATGTTGGGCGTCTGCGAGATGAGAAGATCACCATGTCTAAGCGCTGGGGGCGCTAGAGCTGGAGGATTGTTGTCGTCGCCGGTGTTGTCAGTGGAAATGAGGCTCTTTACTGCAGCGAAACCCTTTTCAGCGTCTTGTGCGACGTCGGAGTATGGGACTCCTGCTTCTTCGAACAAGAGGCGGACGAATTCGCCGCGGCCGGGGATGGTAGGCCAGTAGATGAGCTCGTAGGGAGCATTGTCGTCAGTCTTGACACGCTTTGGGTCAGGTTGAGACATTGTGAGTTGTTGAGATTGGAACTATTTAAGTACTGGAGATGTAAGTTGATAGATTGAACCTTTGGGAGGAATTGGAATGTAAAGCAGTTATCATTAAATCTGAGACTCAAGGAGAAGGAAGTTCACCTCAGATCACTCTCAAGGCGCAGGAGTGGGGTTGATCCTTCCCGAGCCGTCAGTGACATGTATGCAATGTCTACGTAAGCATTTCGTGTAAAAGATCTTCAATTTACTTATTCGTTACTCAGCTTCAAAGCTCAACGTTAAAGCAAAAGAAACTATTATCAAGATGCCTATCTCATCGATACCGGAACTCGAGCCGGTCGGCGACGGAGCGGGATGGTCTCAGGCGGGGTCAACCCTGATGAAGTCATAACCTTAACGACATTGCGCATATAATGGTAACACAATTGCTATGCAGTATACGCTTTATAATTGATCAGGCCATGGGGGATTGGTCATTTGATTTATTCTATCAGCTTCTATTACACGACTGGTTTATGCTAGAACATTATCACCCTCTAGCCCGGAATTAGATCGGCATGTAAGTCGAATGGCCCATCAAGATGTTTGTCTATCTAGGTAACAATTCAATTGAGATTGAAATTACTCAAAAGAGCCCAGTCTCTGTTTGAACAGAAAGTTCTGCTCACACCAGCACTCAAACTCATTGCTATCAAACCTTGCAGACCCTGCCTTGTGCACCACAACCCCATCATTGAAGACACATGCATACGAGTTCCCGTCAGACACATTCAAAGCCAGGGCACAAATCGTTATTTCTTCATCCTGCTTCTTCTTTAAAACTCGTTCCAGACCCGCATACTTATCCTTGAGATTGAATCTGAAGCGACTGTCTCGGTATTGCGCGACCCATGCGCCCCCGATACCGAGCCAGAGACTCTCCACAGCGGATCGGACTGCAGTGGGTAACACTTCTAAGCCGTGACGAACTATCTCTTGAGGCAGCTCCCACTTCTCGGTGCCGTCGTCTAAACGAGTGTAGAAAGTCTTGTTGGGACCGAGGTAGAGAAAAGGGGGACGTTCAACATCATGCTCGCTATAAAGATCTGTCACTTCTTCATAGTCTTCAAAGTCACTACTATCTTTGATCATAGTCAGTGGACGTGTTAACATGGACCGCCGTTCAGACTTACTTCGAGCAGCGATGTTTCCTTCCCACATACGGCTGCATCGAAAGAAGCGAAGGTTGGGGCCAAGAACGATGTACTCTCTTTTTTTATCCCTACGCTGCGCATGATCAAAATCGAGATTCGGGGTCTTTGAAATCTCTCGGTGGACGTAACTTGAAGAAACCTGTCAGTAAGAGAAGCCTCGATACAAAACGGAACTGAACAAATACCCATAACTCCGGGTAGGGCCACTGAAGAAGTAATAGGGCCCTGCGAGGCTTACGGTCGGAGGATCGTTGGAGAAATCTTCCTCTTCATGTTGGCGACCGACTGAGGAAGTTGGACAAGAAAGACGATAGCCCTCCATATTTCAAACTGCGTCGTTGATTGATAATGTTTTGGTCGGATGGTTCAAGCTGAGTCTAATTATGAAGATCACAATCAGATGTCGTTGCAAGTGCTCGAACGATCCCGAGCATTTATAACTCCGTAGATAGTGACCACAAGTGTTATAGTCAGCCCCTTTCCCCCGTCATTGTGATTGTTTCATGAGGCTAGGAGACAGCTACGTCGTGAGCACAACGGTGCCACAAGAGGTCTGTCATACGCTTGCGAGCTTTGAAGGGCCGATTTTATTTTTTAAAAGGGATACCTTGTCAACCAAGAAGTCACAAGTTGATATAAATCTCGTGAGTAGTTACCCAAAGTGTTGCATCCTAACAGTCATGCCTCTTCGCTGGACTTTTCACTTTGGTAGGCAATATGTAGGTATCTTGTGATGTAATATTATCCGGCTAATTTAACTAGCAAGTAAGATTCTGTTTCAAAGGGTATCTAATGCAAACTCGCCGCTATAAATTGACATTCTGTAACGCATGGCTGTTCTTCAACCATCGTCCGACCCTCCCAATCCGTTTTCATCATCATGAAACGTTACCAACGATGTGCAATTGCAACGGCTACCTGTGTTATTTCCGGCATAGGTACAACGGCAGCAGTATACACTCTCGGGCATCTCCAAAGCAAACACGTCCCCTAAGTCGGGATGAACTTCTGGGAGTCCTTCTCCTGCTGCTCGAAGGATTGTGAGAACGCTGCTAGACCGGCAACAATGCCAGCAGCCATGAAAAGGACCGAGATGATGGACCAAATGACACCCCAGCACTGCGAGGAACCGCCGTATCGCTTTGCAAACACGCTGGCGTCGGACGAGTTGACTTTGCGCAGAATCAAATCATCGCAGATATCCCAAACGCTGTACAGTGAAGACATGACGCCGATAAAGAGAACAACAAAGCGCAGAGCCTGGGCATGAGAGATGAACCAACAGGCGATAAGTAACCCAACGGCCAGGAGGATAGTGAGAATCGTAAGCCAATCTCGTTTTCCCCACCAGAGAGTTAGGAGGAAGCAGACGGCGAGGACGATGCTGGCCACTTTGCTAGCGACAATGTTGAAGCCGCAGAATGTGAGTAGGGCGCCGATGATGGAAGAGCCTAGATAACCAGCGGGTAAGGTGAATGCGCTTTTGCCGCCGACCATGTGAGTGACACCGCCTTCGTTGGGATCAAGACTGATGGATTTGACACGACCTCCAGTAAGAACAGCAGTGATGGCGTGACCAAACTCGTGAAAGGCAATGACCAGCATCTGTAACAATTTAGCATTGGTTATGATGATTGTCCTGGGGAGATGACACACCTTGAAGGGCCAGAGGACCATGCGGACATAGGGAACGTTCCATAAGATGGCAATAACAACGACATAAACGCCAATGATGCCCAATGTGACTTGCTGTGTGTGAGTTGGGTTCTGGAGATCACGTCTCGTTAGGGTGTTGATTGTGTCTTTGGCTACAAAGTCCACAGCCATAGTGTAGGGATCCGGTTGCGGAGCAGGCACCATCTTGACTGTTTGTTTCTTGTCAAGAACTGGGGTTTTGGGTGAAAGCCTAAAGTACGAGAGTTGCGGGGGGGAAGGTTGAAGTTTAATTAGCAAACGGCGATGGTTACTCAATCACAAAGCCTATAAACAAAAGAAGAGACTGTTTGAGAATTAAAGAGCGAGTAAATCCAGGTTATGGTAGAGAGAAAGAAGAAAATAAAAGAGGCTTAAAAATGTCCTCGACCAAAATTAAACGCCTCGTAAGCCGCCTCCTCTCGGATTGTCTTGGCTAGAATGCAATTTCTTGGTGTTGACGCGGCATTCCAGGGCGGAGCTGAAACAGCGCCTCGCTGTCGAATGTGGCTGGGAGACAAGTCATTGGCTGGTATTAATAGGGCTGGGGTTGTCAGGGTATCCCCCCTGTCAATCACCGGTAGAGACTACGTCATCTGATCATTCAAACGTCTAGAGAAAAAGAAGGGTCTTGAACATAAGAAAGGTTGTTTTGTTTAGCAACTCACGGATTTTTGTTCCGGCTTCGATTCTTTCTCCATATAGAAGACTCCTTGTCTCGGCATTTGAACCGTTCTGCGGTCAACATGCTACCCAAGTGAGTGATTATGTTCCTGAGCATCAGGCATATTGAGATATCACATCAATACGGACTAGATGGCAGGC
This sequence comes from Fusarium heterosporum, assembly GCA_013396295.1. Lineage (NCBI taxonomy): Eukaryota > Fungi > Ascomycota > Sordariomycetes > Hypocreales > Nectriaceae > Fusarium > Fusarium heterosporum. The sequence continues at coordinate 133,711 of JAAGWQ010000109.1, read as the reverse complement.
CACTCGCGTTAAAGGCGTTGCCCTATCTGCCCTACCCTGCTTGTGTGCACGTCCTATAAACAAACATCTCCAAACTATTTGTTGAAAAGGCGGTACCCTCATCTCATTCTGGAGGAACAATATAAATAATGGCCATCATGACAGAACTAACAAACACCATGACCTTACCAACTCACCAACAGTTCCCTTCGTTTGCATCCATCTCTCCAGAGAAAAAAATCACCATGAAGCTTCCAACTTCTTCTGGGCCGCCCCATCTATCACCGCCAAAGATCCCAGTTCTGTGGGCCCAAATAGCGAACCAAGAGCCAGGATTTTCATTCTTATGATACCCGACAGAAGCAGGGACCTCGTTGACCGCGAAAACTTTGGTCTAAACGGCCCTACACTGCACTATAAAATGGCTTCCGCACCTCAGATCCCACCTGTGCCGTCCTCGCCAACCTTTGAAGCTACACACAGCGCCCTCGACGCCATCATGGTCGCCGACTTTGAGAAACAGAGCTACTGGCACCAGCGCTTCTCGACCGAAAAGGCCTTTGAGTGGCTGCTTCCGTCGGTTGACTTCATGCCGTTGATCCAGCCCGTTCTTGGCCGGCTCGACCCGGACACGGCCCGTATCCTCCACATCGGCTTCGGCACAAGCGATCTCCAAAATCACTTCCGGTCCCGAGGGTTCCGCAACGTTTTGAACGTTGACTACGAACCACTTGCTGTTGAGCGAGGGCAAGCTCTAGAACGACAAGCTTTCGGGGATGTTCAAATGCGGTATCATATCCAGGACGCTACCCAGCTGGACCTGGGTGAAAAGTTTGACCTCATTATCGATAAAAGCACGGTCGATGCCATCTCATGCGGAGGTGAGACGGCACTGCGCCGCATGATTGCCGGCATTAAGGATTGCCTCGCAGACGGCGGTGTTTGGATCTCCCTAAGCTTTTCGGAATTCAGATTTGATTTCGATGATCTACCCTTCGACGTGCAGGTCCTTGACAAAGTTCTCACCGCAAAGATGCGACCGAGTGATCCAGATATTTACCATTGGTGCTATCTCTTACGGCCAAAATACGATACTCCCATGGGTTCCCCGTTAGACATGAATGAAAAACCTGCTGGAGAGGGTTGAAGCATTGGTGCATACGACATCACCAATTGTGCCGGCCGGACAATTAATAACGGTACATGTGTTGGATGGGCGGGGAAGTTTAATCCTTCGTCTTGGCATTCCGGCTGGATGGTTCACCTCGAAGTTTACCTTGGAGGAATCACGAGGATGAATCTGAGACATTCAATAGAACTAGTCATAGCGCTACGGAGTATAATTATGTGCATTGCCGATCTCGTATAGAAGCAACGTCAATTTCTTTTCCCCCTCGCTCACTTAATCAAGCCCAAACTACCGAGGTGCACTCCATATGTATTCTCCGATTTTCCCTACTACTTTGAGACATTAAAATAAAAAGCAAGAAAAAAGAGGCATGGATCAATATTCCGAGATACAGTGGGGATATGGAGGGGCCGGAAAAGTGGTGTTTTACAACGATTTGTTTGAGAAGTTATGATATATCACAAATAGTATGAAATTTCTCAAAGTTTATGTAAAACTATCTGTAGCCAAGTTTGCATCGGACTCTATTCTGCGATCTTACACACATACACGGATGGCCTCAGATGGCCCTGGTGTTGTAACTCTTGCACAACTTGTAAAAAAGGACATTCATGTTTAGGAAAAATAATGACAGACAGAGTATATTTACATCGTGATGCCATGCCAAAAGGGTATCTACATTATCCAATCCTTCATTATGTGCCAGACCTTTATTAGTGATATCGAGGTCTGCAATGTGAAGGTGCCAACCAATTCAATTTCCATAACGCCAATTTACAGGTATAATCCATCATTTCCCAGGCCAATATCGAGGCTGTGGCTTGGGTGGCCATGTGTCCATTTCCAAAGAGGACACTCCGCTGTCTGAGCTCGGCTGGTGTCGTATCTCATCTTCGAACCCCTCTTCGATATCAACCTCGTCTTGTATTCTCACTCCCTTAGACCCTCTCTGAAGACCATCGGCCCATACCCGAGAATGCTTCTTGGAGCTGGAGATTGTTGTGACAACACCTGGACGTGAGCCCGGCGGGTAAGCGCGCGAAGGGTTGTTGTAGTAGCTGCTACTCTTTGATCGGAACATGTTTCTGAATAGTGGTCGAAGTGCTGGTATGCTGCCGCATATAACTCCCAAGTTGGCTTCGACAGCGGTCCAAATCCAAAGGTGGAATCCCTCCCAGGTGACGTCGTAGGTCTCCTCTGTGACATAATGGGTGTAGTAGGCGCGCATGGAGGCTGCGAAGACAACGACCAGGCCGAGGGAAAAGACGCACATGAGTGCAATGCGCTGCGACATGGGAAGCTTGAGGTGGAGGAGAGTGTGCAGAGGTAGAGCACAGACAATAAGGTCAGTGATGACAGTAGTGATGGCTTGGGCCCTGTACATGAGCTTTGTTAGTGACAGTTGGTGGCGATCCAAAGAATTGACTTACAACGCAGGAGGACCTTCGGGGTTACACTTGTTGGTTCCAAATAGATCCCAATAGGCAGAAGTAGGTCTATAAATGATTAGTAAATGGTAGTCTAGATACTTGTGAGAGTGTTGTATTAACTTACTTGCATTGCGACCAAACAACTATGATGAAGATGAATATAAGAGCAGTGACAAGGAAAATTGTAGCATAAGTCAATCGTCTGAGCCAGGAATGAACAGGGGCAATGCGGAGGTAAGAGACAAGGATGGAGTTCTTTGCGAGACCCGAGGAGCAGAGGAAGAGTGTCTGAGCAGCGAGGGAAACCTTTCGGCCGGTTTCCGCTTGAGCCAGCCTCAGATCCCAGACGTGGATGTTCCATCCATACAGCTGAGATGCAAGAATGACACAGACAGTCACACCGATTCCAAAGACCTAGAAACTCGCAGTCAGCACCAGGGACGGAGTGTCGATTGCTTCACGTGCAGCCGAGGCTGGGGTAAGGGGATGGATGTACATACCATGGCGGCCAACATGAGCCAATCATCGAGTCCACTCTTGTTGACTTTGTATATACGGACATAGAGACGGGCCAGGAGAGTCAGGATGGCAACTGAGGCAATGGTGATCTCGACAATGAGCAGAGTAGGGCCACGATGCTCGGGATTGTCGTAGTTGGGCTGCGGCCATGTGACCACCACGTCGAGAGGTGGATTGCGCATGATGATGGATGTTGGCGTATGGTTATGGCATATGAAAGCAGACCTCGAGACTCGAGTCCAGATTCAAATCGAGAGACAGGCAGGGGGGCAAGGGGATTTGGAGAAGCGGGATCATCGTTATAAATGAAAACTCGACTGATGAACATTGAGCTGATACTGGCCCTCCGCGTCGACCCGCCTCCAACCTCGACTCCACCCTCCACATGGTAGATCAAAAAGAGTGCTCGCTTTGATCCCTGAATGACATGCTCGTCGTGCTAAACGGTCCCTTGTACTTGGTTAGTTCTCATGGGCCCTTGCGGCATGGGCGGGTTCCTGACGACGGCTGAGAGGGCCATGACCGAACTGAACAAGCCTCGACACTAACTAACGACAAGCCCGCCGGTCAATTAGTGGATACTAACCTGGTTCAGCAAGTGAAAAGAAAAAAGAGGAGGGGAAAAAACCCTCCACAGTAAAAGGGATCACTAACATGACAGTACGTACGTTGTTAGCGCCGCGGAGAGATGCACGAATTCTGAAGTTCAATTGCCTCGTCGGGTCAGAGGCGCATTACCCTACACTATAACCAGGTCTAGTATGGGGCCGAGGCGTGGTCGTGAATGGCCCCATGGATGAGCAATTAGTGGGGAAAGCATGTGGGAAACACAAGGGGGAGCCCTGGGCTGAGCCCTGGGCGTCGATTATCATTGAACGATCAGAGCCTGGGATACCATTCGCAAGCAGGGACTCTCTTTCGGCACTCCAGCCAACGAGCACTGGAAACCGCTGCTGTTTCGTACGGCTATAGAGGCTCATCCCCCGAAGCAGGTAAAAACGGACCGAACGCGTCATGGCAGTTGATAACCATTGGATACGGCTTTGACAAGTCGGTTTCTTAACACAAGACTGTTATCGATGGAGTTTGATTACTTTTCCTTAGCCGTTATACTGTCGATCTCACAGGGCATTTAGTGTCTATCATTTCGGTAGTTGACAGTTCCGCGGTCTCCAACTCGACCAAGACATTGACTAGACTAGCAAGTGCCCGTGGCATGAATAGTCCAAAACTCAATGACAAGCCATCGACTGTACCTACACACGTTATAGGCAGGTATTAAACGCCATCGTGTGACACAATTCTCGATACTGTCTTGTTCTGTCATGTCCAGCATGTCTGGCATGTCCTGCATATCGTCAGGGATCCATCTGCCAGGGGTTGAGGAGAAAAACGTGAGAGCCTGGATGTCCCTTGTATGCGCCTCGTGTATCCATTTCTTGGTATCCCAATTACTCGTTCGGATCGTAGCCGCGTCTCGTGACCTTGCACCTAAATTGACCAATCATCAATCGATGCAGGCCTTTTTTCGGATATTCCCAAGATAGGTGCTGACGAGATACTTGTCACAGTGAAAACTTTCTTCCATCAATTACGCATAGATAAGGTAGGCGTCTCATTCATAATCGAAGTCTGTAAAACGCCAATATCTCAATTGATCCTTCAAGGTCCGTGGTTGTCAAAAAAATGAGCGTTTGACCAAGTTTCACGTCAAAGCGAGACGAGCAACTAACCTGATCTAGACGACGATCTGGAAGCTACCTAAGTTTTAGAAGCTTCCTCATCTCAACAGAGCTAGTTCGAGTAATTAATTACTGAGTGTGCCAAGCAAGATATCCACAAAGACCGAGCAACTCAGGTGACTACATTGGGGGAATAATACTAACAAAGATATACCCGAGACACAGAGAAATAACTTATTTTACCTGTTATAACCTGAGTGGCATCTCGACATATCATAATCAGACAGGTCATTATAAGAACCTCCCTCCACTGTTACCGTTACCTGAAGTGTGGATTTAATCGCAACAATAGCCCAACTGAGTCCCAAAACCGCTTCACCTCGTTATCTTCACCGACTAATCAATTTATCACGAAGCCACTTCTTCAAGAACAACGACAGGGCGAGTTAGTGGTTGCTCTTCACAATCTCAACAATTTAGTAGATCATGAGCCGTGCTTCAAGCTCCACTCAAGACGATCTGACTCTTCTAGCCCACCATCTCTTCACCAAGATGCACCTAAATCCATTAGCTTCCACACTTGTTTCGACTCGGGTTCGTCTTGGCAGATCAACGAAGCCGCTGTTATAGTGGTGATCAGATCTTTTTCCCTTGCGGCTCGGCAATTTATATTGTCTATCCGTCTTAAAGAGCACCTCAGAAGTGGTCAGTGTGCTGCCGTGTACTCGGCCTGACATGTCACCCCACTGACCGATTCCAGATGAGACATGCCGAGAATCGCAATCTGGGCTTCAATCACGACGTCAAGTCTGATCGACAAGGTATATAATCGGATAAACGGCTGACAAGTTTCTTGGTCAGGCCCATCCCATTCTAGCACGAGCATAGACCTTTGTGTGTTGTCTCTCACCTGCGCTAACACATGGCGATGTTTGATCTAAGAGAATGGCTCATCCAGCCTCTAGGTGAAACTTGCTTCAAACCAATTTCTCCAGAACCACATGGTGATGGCTGCGGGCCGCTTCCGTTGATCAGCGAGTTCTGCGGCCAAAAGGGGTCAGTCTCCCATACCGGCCCCGGCACCGTAAGACGGCCGATATACGCAGCACTTTAATGCGGATGCAACCTTCATCAGCATTCAAACAACTAAGAGGGTCGCCTTTTGACCGATCTGACCATGCGAGTCAGATAAACAGCACGCTCAAGCCTTTAAGTGCACCAGCAATGGAGGTCCTGATCTCATGGACCCATTTGCACAAGTAGTACTTGATGATAACGAAGACCAGACACGGGATGATATGTGGCACTACGACGAACTCGTACATCCTCGGTTTAACAGTTCAGAGTCCATAAGAACAAAATTGTATAAGCCATCACGCACATACCGACTCATCCGGATGTATGCTTTCCGAGGAACCTGGATGGCGAGTGAAATTGGGAGAAAGATGGCCATGATGACGATCAACATGACCATTGCTCAATGGTCTGCTTCACTCGCCTCAAATTTGTGCCTACAGTTGTGTTGCAGTTACCAGTACCTGTGACGGCTCAAGCCGGCTTCGCTAAGAGGGTGAGTACACTATGGGCTCAAGACGGAAATATTCTGGTGAGATACCACGATCATCATGGCGGCACAGAAGAGTAATTATCTTCGTATTTTGACCATCGCTATCAACCTGAGTGGGGCTCATCAAAGGTTTCCACTAGAACGATGGCGATACTCATCGATGCAGAGAGCCATGGTCTTGAAAAACATCGCTCTCGACTCAATGGGCTGTTCCTTGATACGTATGCAACTCGGCTAGAGTGCAAAAAGTGATTATTGGCAAACAGTCTTGTGGCGAGTAAAGTAGTATGCCAAGTCACAGATTCGTCTCCTGTCATGAACAATGTTTCATCAATGGTAAGTGGTTGGTAGTTGGCACAAACAGACAACAAGATGCGGTGGGAAAGCTTTATCCAGGCTGTGATTATATATTAGTTCACTTGATGAGGCAAATCCCATCGTATAACACTAGCATCATCCGTAGGTCCAAATAACAGACAAACATGATACTGGAGTTCTCGTAAAGAATGGAGTGGAGATGGGAGGAATTAGAGGTCCACTCCTTATTACGAGACCAGTCCTGTATGAAATTTACAAAATACCATACATCAGACGTAAACGATCTCTTTGAGAGTGTTTGGGTCTAAAACTTATGGTATCGTTACAAAATTACTCCCACCCTACACCGCGTATATACAGTGGGTAGGCGTATTGTTGTATCGTGTCTATGGATACTTAGTCCAAGATATTAAGAGACATATAATGTATTCTGAGACCCAGGAAGAAACTGATCTTAGTCTGCAGATAATTCCTTCTTAACAATTGTTGGGTGGTAACTCCATTGTGGGTTGTTTCAGGTTACATGCTGTCGATTTGGTAAATGGTTGATCAGCTCGAACCTGATTTCGCTATTAACTATATCGACCTGTATTGATGCACCAAATGTGGAGTAAACCACCGTTGATATTAGTAGGGAAGTACATTCGGTACAAAAGTAGAATAAATATCCTCTTTCTAATATGGTCGCAATACCTTCGTCTTATGCACAGGGATTGATATACCTGTTAGCTTACTTCGCGGCACAGTATTCTTATCTGACCCAAAAAGCCAATGATAGCCAAGCCAAGTATATACTATATAAGTTAAGCAACTGCTAGTCATAAATCTCCTACTCCTGAAACAAAACGGTGCATCAAAAGTAAGTCACGCCATAATGGCTTCTACTAGAACACTCTTTCAACTCCCCTCCAAACCATCATGATTCGAAAACATCGCCATTAGGCCACGTGGCACTGTCTTGGCAACTCGTCTTGATCTTCCCGAACTCTAGGCCGTTGATCCGACAACACCGTCAGGTTCTTGTGTCTTGCGAATCTCTCTCCCCGACGACGTTTCTTCCCAGGCACCTTTTGGCATATGCCCTCAAACCAGATGTGTTTGCCATCGGTATAAGATCATATGATCTATTTGAGGGTACCCAATCAAAGCCTGGTTCGTGGAGTATATGGCTCGCTGACCTCACAGGCGAGGAACCCAAAACTACAAAGGCGGCCGATATACCTGAGATTGACATGATAAATGGTATTGCTAGGTGGGATGAGAATACGGTCTTAGTCACGGATTGTTTATATGGAAAGGTATACAAGCTCGATGTGGCCAATGAGTCATATAGTATTTCACTCGAAGACGAGACTATGGTACCCCCAGTAGATGCTCTCTTTAAAGTTGGTATCAACGGCATCAAAGCCCGTCGTTCTTTAGGGAAGACTTATGTCTACTTCTCAACCACAGCCCGCTATTCTATCTACCTCGTGCCCGTTACGCAAGTAGTACAGGCTGCTGATCCCGTCGAGACGCTGTTAACAGGAACTACGGTGGGCGATTTTCTGGTGGCCCGCGACGGCACGACTTTAGGATGCACCATGATATCCAATACGATATTTCGTGTCCCGGCAGCTGGAGGGGAGGCAGTGACGGTGGCGGGTGATGAGAAGAGCCTGACGATTACGAGTGCAACCGCCTATATGTTCAATGAGGATGAGATTATACTTAACGCATCTGCCTCTGGAGATCATGCTATGCCAGTGGATGGAAAGACGGAACCAGCAAATGTTGCCGAAGTCAAGCTAAGATAGATATAAGAGTGCCGTTTGCGACATGTCAGTTTCGAGAGGTCTATTCAATTCTGCGCCTCAAGTGATAACTCTTGCTTCCGAGTAGCTCTTGTAGTGAGCCAATCTATCATGGTCCCATGCCTATCGGCAAAATACCCCAACGCCAGGTCTTCCCATTAACAAATCGACAAAGTCCGTCCATCAGTTCTACTCCTTCGTCCGATGTTTAGAACTTTTGGGACGGGTGGAACGTTTCGGAACGTTCATCAAAAGGTGCCTACCATCTTCCACGACGTCCGCGGCCTCCAAAGCCTCCACGGCCTCCGCCTCCAGACATACTCTGATCGTATCCAAAGCCGCCTTGGTTACCACCAAAGCTACCACCAAAATTGCCTGCTTGACCGCCCTGTCCACCCTGGACGCCAGCTCCTCCGCCATTTTGCATACCGGCGAACATGGCGTTCATCTGGCTGGGATCCATTTGACTTGGGTCCATGCCTGATGCCATCATCTGTTGCATCATTTGTTGCATCTCCGGAGGCATGCCGTCCATACCACCTGACATGCCTGCTTGCTGAGCGGCCGCATTACCACCGCCTCCCGGCATGCCCATGCCTCCCATCATCATCATGTTGAAATCGTCCATCATCTTCTTGTTGTTTTGGGCAAAGACGTCGGCTCCAAATTCGCCTCGGACAGTTTCTTGCTTGGAAGCGTAAAGAGCCCATGTGAACTCGTCGAAGCCGTAATTAAAGTAGTCGCTAATATCCGTACCGGGTTTGCGCCATGGCTTGTCGTTCTCTGGAAGATCTTGAATCACATTAGTCTTTCGAACGTCAAAACCAGCAGGGTCTCACCAACCTTCATCAATGTTGACTTGGGTGATAGGTTTTCCTGTCCCAGCATGAATGGGGTTTACGTTCACATCGATAGTCGATTTTGACGCCGCAGCTGAGGTCTTGTCGGCACTGGGTGCAGCAACGTTGACCGAAGGCCGTGATTCAGATTCCTTCTTTACCAGCGCTGGTTGGGCTGGCATATCGTTTGAAGCTGTTCTTTGGGGAATATTTCGGATATCACTGTATTTAGACTGCCTGATAGAGGGGAGCCTCGTTAGCATCTTTTGAATCAAAGGCGCATTAAGGGATCGCGTACGGTGGAGGAGCCGGTTTGGTGCCATCTTTTCGTTCTGTGATAATATCGATGTCCTACAGCAAAGGATTAGCCAGTGTGCCTAACCGCGTCGCAAGTCGCATACTGAGTCGTCATCGTCATCGTCATCCTCGTCCATGGCCGCACCCTCATCCTCTTCTTCGCCTTCCTCGAGGTCCTCTGTTTTGGGCTTCTCTTCTACAACTGCGCTTTCGACCTTGGGCTCGTCTGGCTGGTAAAGATCATCATCCTCGTCGATATCCATGTTGGCGATTCTGAGGGGAAAAGATTGGGTTGTGTAGTAACGGAGAACTAAAGTTGATAATAAATATCAAGATCTGGGGGTGTATGTACAAAGACATCAAGCTCAAGCTCTCGCGATACCAATAGCTATTGGCTGCTCGGCGGCCGTGTTTCTCCGGCAGGCTGCTCACCGTTGCTTCGAGGTACTCGGCGGCACTCACCGAGACTCACCATAGCCCATACTGGTCTTAGTGTCATCTGCTCCCAGAAGCTTGGTGACAATTTTATCGTGTCGCGGCGTCAAAACACGGTCATACCGCGCGAAATTAAGTTTTAAGTCACTGTCGCATTCATTCCAAGGGCTCTATTTTTGCCCTGAGTATGTCATTGATCCGATCAGCAAGCGGCCCAGCAGGTGGTTTAAGTATCAACACCGGCACTGCTAACGCCTTGTAAGCTCCACACTCTTAACAAACAAATCCATTCATTGCCCTACCAGACCGACCTACTTAGTCCAGCCCATTCATTCACTTGCGTACCTCTGCCAACATCAACTTCTTCAACCAACATTTCACTAACCGGCACGACTTCTCCCACAGCGGCGCTACTGCTTCTAAACCATCAGCTTCTGGCAGTCTCTTTGGTTCATCTGCTTCTGCGACTCCTACGACAAACACAACAACAGCTCCAGGCGCAACCGGCAACATGTCTCTCTTCGGCGGCGCAGCAAAGCCGGCGACGGGGGGTCTTTTTGGGCAATCTACTACGGCAAACACAGCCGCACCCTCGACTGGCGGTCTATTTGGAAATGCTGGCGCTACAAACACCCAGCAGACACAGAGCACGGGTGGTGGACTCTTCGGCAACGCTGCTAGCAACAACACCCAACAACAAGGTCAACAGCAGACTGGTACTGGAGGTGGACTCTTCGGTAATGCCGCTGCCAACAACACTCAGCAACAAGGTCAGCAACAACAGCCTCAACAATCAGGAGGTCTCTTTGGCCAATCCACAGCAACAAATACCCAGAACAATACAGGAACCGGTGGTCTCTTTGGTCAATCTCAAGCAAAGCCCGCTGCGAGCACGAGTCTGTTGTAAGTTGTTTAGAGCTCCTGTTGATGACAGCCGCTGATCTTCAATAGTGGTGGTGGTCAAACCCAGCCCCAACAAACCAACACACTAGGACAATCTGTGAACCAAGTTTCAGCTGTGCAGATCAACTTCGACAACATTCGTCCACGTACTCGATTCGATGATCTAGCTAAGCCCGTGCAAGACGAAATTTCCTTACTTGACAAGGGTATCCAACGGGTTATCAAGATGCGAGACGAGATTGGCGAATTCATGCCCCAGCACGAAAAGGATATCGAACAGCTCGGCCTTGATGTCAAATTCGTCGAGTCCAAATTCCGAACTGTCCAAGTTGCTCTCAACAACGACATTCAGACTGTCAAAGCTCTCCAAGATCAAACCCGAAAGAACGCCGCCGATGCCCGACTATGCTTCCGAGGCGCCGACAACCTTAAGCTCCCCACGCATTACCACCAGACTGGCCTGTTCGCTAGCCAGGCACCCGCTGCCGACGCCAATGGCGCAGATGCTGCGTCCACACATGCAGATGCGCAGGATCTGATCACCTACTTCAACCGTATCTGTGATGATATCGAAAAGTACAAGACTCGTCTCGACGAATACCGTGGTGATATCGAGCGAGATATGCCTGGTGTCGAGAACGGTCTGTATGAGCAGATTCGGGCCTTCCGCGATCGCAGTGCAGGCAGTGTAGTTGTGCAGGATCAGCTGAACGAGGTGTTATTGGCTTTGAGGGAAACAGGAAGTGCGATTGTTGCTCAAGCCGGACAGATTGCCGATACTCGAGAGCGACTATCGCGACTTCAGGCCGGAATCGTGGACAGCGGAGTATATGCCATGGGCATGAATGCCTAGACAACTATGGCAGGTAACTGAAGGTACGGGGAGGTCAAGATTGTCGGGTGGTAATATCAATACATTGGACGTCGCAAGAGTCCTTCTTCGTGCGAGAGACAACGCTATAGAGAGATTGTTTGGGAGAAGCAGCAGAAAGACATGGTGTTACAGTGTGGCAGGAGATTATAGTGAGGATACACCCTTACGACATGTACGACAAAACAGCAAATATCATTAAGGCTCAAGGGGAAAGGACTGGGAATATCTTGGACATATCAAGCATAAAGCTGCGCTATTAATTACGGTATGCCAGTCTATTGTTATGCTTTGCCTTCTCAGCAATGTCAGACCCATCGTGAGGTTGATCGAAATATCCTTAAGTTCATTATCTCGCCTCACAACCATGAAGATTGCGGGCTTGGGTATCAAACCAATGCCATGATGTGTATATACAAGTGATCGCTGCGTCTCCTTTGTCCAATCCCCTTTTTTTCTTTGTTGTGGGATTACCATGTAGCGTACTAGAAGGTCCCTTCTCCATCGCCATCATCACCATAATCCTCGCCGAAATCATCACCTGTTTCAAAGTAATTTTCGGCATCATAATCGCCCGCATCTTCGTCATCGTAAACCTCGTCCTGCTCTTCCTCTTCCATGCCCTCCTCATCTTCGAGGTCGCCAGCTTCGTCGCCTTCCTCTTCCTTGAGGGCCTGCAAACGTTCGAGCAGATTGCGGCCCTGCATTTCGTCTTCGCCCTCTTCCGCCATACCAAAAGCCTCCTCTGCACTAGGAAGTGCACTGACACTGCTGAGCTCAAGCTTCCGGCGCTTGAAACCACCAGGAAGACCGTTGTTGTTGGTGGAGGCAGCGTCGATGGTTTCGTAGAGCTCGCTGGGAAAGAGTTCACGGCATACGGGACGGTTGGACCAATCTGGAAGAGCGCGCTCCTCACGAACGAACTTATGGGAGTAGGTTGGTACAGCGGTGAAAGGGTCTAGAGAGGCCTTGCTCTTGGTTCCGAAGCCAGCATTCTTCTGCGCCTGGCCGTAGTGTTTGCGGGGTGCTGTAGGGTCGTTGAGGGCTGTGCGCTTAGACATGTGTAGAGGGGAGGAGTGAGTCTGGTGCCGTAGAAGAAGGAGATGCTGTACGGTTGCTTTGTCATGTTTGGCGAGTTCTCGAGGGGTTGGGACTAGATAGGGCTATTTGTTGTGTTAGCGATGCGTCACCCTTTGAGTTACTGTCACCGTTCTTGCGCCTGGAGGCAGAACGAAGCTTTCAGGAACATACAGGAAATAGCTCAGAGGGGCGCGCATCAGGTTCATCACCTGTGTCCCAGGGCACATTGGGCCGTCCACCTCTTCCGCCGCCGCGTCCACCACGGCCACCTCCTCGACCACCTCGAGACATTGAAGCGTGCTCTTTGGATGCGGCAGCGTTGGGTTTGGAGAGGCAGATTCAATGCTCAGGAGGAAAACAGACAGAGTAGTCGAATCGATTGAGGCTGATTGTAGTTGCAGAGTAGTTGTCGCTTTTCGCGATCGAGGTTTGACTAAGTATGAATTTTTGCGGGGTGTATTCTGGAGGTCCTGAATGCGCCCGCGAGAAGAAAAAAGGGAAAGCGGAATTTAGTCCGTCATGACGATGCCCCGCCAGCTACCTATCCACTGGACTGTGCTGGGAGCATACACTTATAGAGCTAAAATGACTACATAATTTGTCGTATGGTAAAGATGGAGGCTCAAAAGAAGTAGTATTCTTCTTGTATCACTTGTGATTGCTTTCTTTCTTCTTTCTACTGGAACTTATTTTTTGTCACATCGCTACTCCACGCTTCATAGTCTATGTGCAATCACGTACGAAGATGGACGATAGGGTAACTTGGGGTATCTATTTGGTAGATGACGCTTTACCTTATCCAAGATACCTATACACTCATTGGGATCTGCAGAAACTTCTAATGTTTATTATGTATTTTATATTTCTAAAGAAGGGCAGGAACGAGAACTGTAGGCTGTCGGTATTTCTTCATGTCTACTGCACCTCACTCCAGAATTCGGCTGATGTACTTCGCCAGCGGCTCTGCCTCCTCCTGCACCGTTCTATCAGGAAGTGTTCTCAAGGCCTGCATGAGTTCCTGGTCGTGTGAAGTAGCTGCCTTGACTACATTGCGGACAATGGCATCTCTGTCTGCAGAGTCTTCCACGATCCTTATGATACTTACAAACGACTCATAAAAAACAATGAGAGTCTGATGCATCAATACATCGCTTGTGTCGACCATGCTCAGTGATGCCCACTGGAGTAGACCATGACCAACGGAGTCATCGGCGTACTCGGGCAGGGGGAATAAGTCCGGGAAGGGGGATATGGCCAAGGCGCGGGGATGAAGGGCAGTCAGACGCGGGATGACTCGCAAAAGACGGTCTTGAGCAATCGTTGCTTGGCGGTCAATGGTAGCTGGACGACAGAGTGAGATGATGATGCTGAGGTAGTGGCGGTCCCATATGACAAGACGCCAGAGACTGGCATGGCCAGGGATATGGCGCTTCACGAGTCCTGTTTCTGATGAGTCAGTTCCATTGACGCCGTTGGCCATGGTCGAAGTAGTTTCAGGCATGACATCGCAATCCGTCTCAAGTAAACTGCCCAAAACCCTAGTAGCACGTCCTCCCACATCTGCATCTGGAGAACCCAACCAGGTCCGAAGCAGCTCCTCAACAACCTCAGGCAGAGCAGCCAAGGAATCAACCTCTACTGGACTAGTGGCGGCTTTCTGAATGATATTGAGAGCAAGCAAATTTGCGCCAGGAAGAGGTGACTGAAGAGCTGTGATGAGAGATTCCCCACCACCAAGCGACAGGCATTGCGTGAATGAGAGGGGAGAAAGGATCTTGGTGGTGAGAGTAAAGACAACAGTGGGATCTTGAGTTGTCGTTCTCAGGAGGGACATGAGCGGAGGGAGAAGAGTTGGCTGGATGATAGGAATATTCGAAGCTATGATGAGTCAGTGTTTGGACTCTAGAAGTAGGGATGAGCAATGGTCATTCACGTACGAGTGAGTTGTAGCTCAACATCATCAAAGAGCTTGTGGTTCAGCGGCGTTGATTCATTTCCTGGTTGATGAAGCTCTGCGAGATGCGCTTGTAATTCTGCGAGTCCGGTGACGGTGGCATTGTTGCCTTCGTGCTGGGGAACCACCCGCCCAGACATTTTGAGTATGTGTGGTGTATGAGGAGATGAGGATTGAGTGGTAGTAGAAACGTTGGTGGTAATAGTGGATGGAAGCTGCAAGTTCACTGGAGCTGGAGGGGTATAGTGGGCGTGTAAAATACCAATAATTGACTACTGCACCTAATGGTTCTACCTAGATTTGAATCATGGAATTTGACATCCTTTTCCAAGTTTGTTTACAGCTTGAATATTCTATAGATATACACGTATTCGGAAGAACCAGTAATGATGTTATTACTCCACATATATGTCAAATTTATACAACTTAGATCGCCTTATTGTTTCGCCTCTTACACAAAGCTACAACTGTCAGCAACGGGATAGCTCTTTTTATTGGAATAACGAGTACATCTCAGTTTGACTAGGAGCCAGAGTAGTAGTCATTATTGATTGAAAAGAGCATATAAACATGCATATATTGCTACACTCCATGCAACTGATAATACAAATTCTCAGGCCTATGGCCGCGTCGGCGACCTGGGAGTATCTAGAATAACATCATGAAAACTAACATCCTCTACTATTCCACCAAACGCCCTGCTTCTTTTCGCCGTCAACAACCGTGGAGGAAGCCCGTCCTAGAGCATCCTTCTCGCGTCGGCTTCTCGGTCACCCATTGGTTCTGTTGTCGCCCGACTGGCCTCACTATCTCGCCGTTGACCTGCTAGCGTCATACCTTCGATACCTAGTCCAACCTCTCCAACTCGTCGCAGGACTACGAGCAGCGAGCCCCGCAGTTCTGCTGTAAGATCTTTGGTAAGAAGCTCCACAGCAAGAGGGTAGAAGTCGGGGATGTGCTGCTTGAAGGCATCCTCAGGGAATGTGGCGAATCCTTCGAGGACATCAACCACCACTGGTCGCCATGCAACAATGTTTCGATGCTGGCTCTCCTCCTCCAAGGTAGTGTAGCCATGGACAATATCTTTGCAAAGAGGTACTAGTGCATCCTCCACAGCGGATCGGCTTTCCAATCTTTCCGGCGCATTATCAGCAAACATGCGGAAAAGAATGGAGATGTATGTCGCCGCTGAGCCACTCTCCTGCTTCAATAGGTTGGGCGGCTGCTTCATGAAACCTTCACGCCAAAGTCTCATCCGCAATTCCTTATCCTCGTTGAAGCGACGAGCAAACTGGAAAGAGCGTTTGAGCAATCCCATGAGTCGTAGAAGCTCTGAAGAAGGAATATGAGCATATACGGTGTCGTTGCTGAATAGCTCGTTGACAGTCTCGATCATCAGTAGTTGCAATACACAACGAGATATAATCCTATTGAAGAATCGTCGGCGAGTTGCTGTCACTACTACGGGCTGCTGTTGAAGGTTGGAAGAAGGTTTGAACTCCTCGAGTGGGACACGAGGATGGTCTGCCGTGGGCGTCTGCAGATCGTCTTCAATCGAGGGCGCGATAGATTCGTCGTCTGCATCTTCTCTGTCGTTGATCTTGAGGGACGTCTCATCAACAGGCGCAGCCCCAGCTGAAGTTGACGAAAATTCGAGACCATTAGGTGGAGGTGATATCGACGCAGTGTTGTTGATAGTAGTAGCTGTGAAAAGCTGGGATGCCGTAGTCCGCTCAAAGAGTTCGCAGAAAGCACCAACAAGTTTGTTCCAATGTTCTGGCTGGAATTTGGTGACGTTCTTGAGGATCAGCTGTTGCAAGCAGTTACTGCCGATTCGCGAGATGGTGTCATTCTCCTGACAGATGCAAAGTGCCAGGAGCTCCAGAAACCTGTCCAACATGTACTCCAAAGCATCAAAGTAATGTGTGAACAGAGTGATCATGTTCCGCAGCGCCTGGATCATGGTAGTTGATAGCCACACTGACAGCTCTTCGTGGTTGAGGACGTTGGACATCTCTGGCCGAGACCTCAAAACCATGAAGATGGGGTAGAGCTGCTGGCGCCACAGGATGTCCCAGAATTCTGATGGGAAGCTACCACCGTACCTGAGCAGGGTTTCGAAGAAATACTCAAGAGCATTTGATCGCACTTCCAGGTCTTCACCAGTCATGAGAACATCGTGGAAGGCAAAGAGAACAGGGAACCAGTAGCCCTCCTCGACCGACGTGTTAGATCGTGACCGCTTTTCAGAAGTCTGCGTAGCTCCATCTGGGGGTGGGATGTTATTGTATTTTTGCGATAGTGGACATTCAGGTGTTTTGAGCATGGCAGGAATAAGAGACTTCAATAGCTCCAAAGCTGCCAAACTCTTCTTCTGAAACTTGAGGTTCTTGGAGAACTCTGTCAAGCATACAATCAGGTCAGTGAATGCACCCTGGGAAATGACGACTCCGAACTTGGTCCTGTACACCTGGTTGACGTTCTCGTAGGCGAGGTTGACGATGCTTTCGTGGGGTTCGCGGGCTGCAACTGTGAAAACACCAAACATGGTCCTCCAGCCAGATCGGATGTTATCTCCTCTGGCCTGAATCATCTGTATCAAACATCTGAGAACCATGTCTTTAACAGTGACATTATGTGAGTTTGCAAGCACATGCTCAAAAGGCTTCAGGAAATCCTTCTGGAACTTGAAACCAGCCAACTCCTCGATCTCCATAAATCGCATCGATAGCTGGCGTAGGGAATCCAGTGCAAAAAACACGATGTTCATGTTGTTGTGGCATCCAACTCGATTGAAGTGCTCACCAAAGACCTCCCAAATATTGCTCCACTCGAACCTGACACGGTTCATGTTGTAGTAGCTGATCTCGACGATCTTCTGCAAGCTGTAAGTACGAGGCGAGTCATTAGAGCCAGATACCTTGATCTCGTCCCAGCTGACTTCTGTCAAAGCCTTAGCAAAGTAAACCATAGATTCACCGGTGAGATTTGCTGTGTTGGTGAAAATGCGGTCGACGCTGCGAACCACGTCGTCCGATCGACTCTCGAGCGCGATCTCGGTGGAGAAACCCTTAGACGACGTTCCCGATCTACCCCGGGCCTGCTTCTTTGATTGAGAAGACGAGCGGGAGTCCGATGTTTCTGTTCTTTGCGGGGGAAGAAAGCGAGCTTTAGACACGTCGGGGACGGCACTTTCGTCAACACCACCAGAGATGAGTTGAAGTCGATCAAGTTGACTGATACACATCAAAATGTCTTTCCACGACTCACGAAGGACATTGCCCTCAGTCTGCCCAAGTTCGAGGACGACTTTAAGTGCCTCGATGTTCTTGGCCATCATCTCCTGTGGGTTGTTCAAGTTGGTTGTGTTCTTCAGAGCTGACATGAATGCTTCTCTGGGGGTGGCCATGTCAAACAGACATGCGATTTGAGTGGCCAACTTCATACCCTCGAGGCAAAGCTTGTTGACTTCGAGGTTGTGAGACTTCTGAATCTGGCTTGAAAGAGTGGAAAAGATTGACATCCAGGTAACACTGAACATGGGACTGACGTGCTTGAAAGATGTTGCAAGAATGTACTTGGTACCAGCCTTACGGCGTTGACTCTTGAACAAATCCTTGAACAACTGCTCGGAGCGCAGAGCAATTTCCTCAGATTGTTGCATATAGGCCTCACGTTGTAAATCTCGTCCGACATTCGACAGAGCCTGGCCAAGACCAGCGGCGATGCCAGTCGATGGAGCAGGCGCATTACCCGCGGCTGCAGCTGCATCACGCTCACTCTTGAGGACGATCTCGTTGGCGGCAATTTCGTCGTAGATAGTCAGGAGATATTCATCGGGCAAATCGGCATTGTCGTTGATACCTCGATTGTTTTTGATGAATTCCTCCTTGCTCATACGCTTGGCGATCTTAACACTATGCAAATCAGTGTTGAGCAGAATGACCGAATAGGCCAAGACGTATGCAGTATCTGCGTTGGCAAATGCGTTCGGGTTTCCGAGGACATATCGTTCCGCAAACTTGAGCATGAATCGATCGATCTTTTGAGCTTCACCCGGCAGACGGAAAGATTGGAGGAATTGACGCAAAGAATCGACGAATCTTCTCTTGGCGAACTCCATGGTGTCCACGAATGCGTGCATGATATCGATATTCTTCTGCTCACCTTCACCCAAATACTCGCCGATCTGGGCCTTGTCGAGCTTATCCTCTTTTATCAAGAACTCGGCAATATCTTTAGGGCTGTCGCTGGGAATGAAGCCATCACGCAGAAGCATCTGGATGCCTTTCTTCGGCTTGAAGTTGAACTGATTAATTCCCTTCATCAATGCTGTTTTCTTTGCCTTTTCCTTTTCTAGTTGATCTGGGTCATCTTCTAGGATAGGGGTTGATGGAGGCAGAGGGGTTTCAACACGAGACACGCTATCGTTGATGCTTGGGTCAATTGACGGTCGAATATCGAGGGAAGCCTTGGGATCATGGTTCTCAGAGCGCGCAGGCTCAGCATCACCTCGAATTGGCGCCGACCAATTTACCATGGATCGTAAAGTCTCGACCAGAGCTTCGATGGATAGTCGCTTAATAGCATACTCTTTGGGGTAGTCGGGCTCAGACTCCTGATTAGGCGCGATGTGGGCAACTGTCAAAGGAGGTGGCAGGGTTGTCTTGAGCTGCCACTCGCTCGCAGGTGATGTCTTTACCCGCATCTCTTCATACACTTGCTCATTGATCGTGGTAATAGTAAGCGGAGTAGTGGAGAACTTGGACAGGTCCTCAATAATTGTTTGGTAGATGTTATCAACTGTCTGATCGCAGTCATAATTCAGGTAAATCTCAACCAGCGCCTTGGGATCAGCGCATAATCGGTTAAGGATCGTAACAAATTGAAGCTTTTGAGACAGAGGCGCCGTTCTTCGAGCAAGAAGCGCAAGGTAAATTTCATTCAAGAAAACCTCGATCTCTTTCTGTGGAGGATGTGAGCCATGTTATCGTTTGCGCTTCAAGACCGGACTTACCTTGAAATCAGCGCGCATGTATTTGATCATCAACCAGAAGATTTCGCAGCTGACATTAAATATTCGGTCGACTGAACTGGCGCCATTGCGAGTAATGCTCAGGCAAAGATAGAACTTGATGGCCTGCAAAAAGCTTGTAGGCTCGCCACTTTTTGAATTCTTGATGGTACAGAAGGGAGAAGTGAAAACAGCAATGTTGTTGTTCAGAAGAGTATGAATCAGGTGAAGAGAAATGAGCTTGGAGCGCATTGGTTGGCCACGCACATCGTAAAGCTGATCAGGCGGTAGAACCTTGGTTGACAAGTTGCAGAAAGAGCGAAAGACCAGGTAAGCATCGCGGATGTAGACCTCGTCCTCGGCGTCCAGCACCTCGCCGTCTTCCGCAGGCGTAGCATCCTGACCTGTATGTTCAGAAACCGATGCGTCCGTTCCTTTCCGCTCAGGTTTGAGCCGCGTCACCATGGTCGGCCCGTCACCCAAGTTAGAGTCGTCGAAGCTCTTGCGATGCTCGAGATCTTTCAATGTAAGCTTGACGCCGTTTTCGGGAAGGTCGGCCGAGGAATCCGCAGCTCCAGATGGCTCAGCCGGTGACTCTTCGTGATCGGCATTGTCATGCACGCCGTTGGGCGTTTCGGCCTGATCGAATGTGACGTTGCTGGAGCCATGTTTAAGATGCTCGAGGTTAAGGCGGGCCTCTTTCATGTGTAATCTTGTCTTGACTCGCTCAAAAACAGTACCGACCATTTGAGTGAGGGTACCTTGTGCAACTTGCTGATTGGCAGTGCTCCGCGACAGCAGAAAAACATTGTATACTTGTCGCACGGCCTTGAGAAGGCCAGCGCCATGGACAACGATTTTGTCATTGAGGACGGCCGCAAGTAAGGACTTGACAATCTGTAGCTGTATCTCAACGGCGGTCGTTTCGCCCTGGAAGCAGTTGCAGATCGTGTCGATGGCTCGCTCGATCAGGGGAGGTACGGATTCGGCGCCCTCTTCGGTTGACTCGGAAGGGCTGCTTTCTACGGAAAAGTAGGAGTAGGAGATGAGCTTTCCGATGCAATCGAGGGCGGTGGTAGTAAGCTGGACATTCGTAGAACGCGAGGCCAGCTGCAAAGGAGCGAAAACGATCTCAGGGTCGGGCAACTGGTCCTGCTCTTTGATGGCGTCAAGTGCCTTTGTGGTGGAATCTGCCAATTGTTTGTTGCGCTGAGCATCCTTGGACGAGGCAATGGCCTCGAGCGAGGACACTACAAATTTGAGGGAGCTCATGGGGGAGCGCAAAGAACGCCAGAGGCCATTCGTTAGGGGCGTAGGTATTCGAAAGATTCGAGGTCGAAGGAAGGAGGTTGTAAGGTTGACGTCGCTTTTCCAGGGCAATTAAAGAAAGGAGACGTAAGTGCAGCGTGGGAGGGAGCTAGCTCATGCGCCGCCGTAACTTTGATATCTCAGCACTGCACGTAGATACCTAGCGTTTTATCACCAATCAAATAAGCTTGAGGTATATATGCTACGGAGAAGCCAACAAAAAGATTGAGGAGAAAGTAAAAGAGAACAACGTGTGCGTTCGTGTTGTCGCCGCAAGCTTCTGACACTCTCAAAGCTATACAATTGTAGCAGTACCAGGGATACGATGGAAGTCGAAGTGGACAGCGTTTCCAGTGGAGTTAGCGAAAATGAGCGGGACCCTTGCCCCAGTCCGATGCTGCCAGTTGAGAAGGGGCATAGTGTCCTTTGAGCCAGGTACGGTGCTACCTAAATGCTGCCATAATGGGGAATCCCAACGTATATCCTTAAAGAGCTTGATGAGCACATAATATATCATATATACAGAGTAAAAGAGATTATATATAGTTACAAAAGTTTTGGGCTTTACTGTAAATCTTGAAATCTTGGAGAAGCTGTAGCAGGCGAATACTAAATTGTCGGTACCCTTGCACGGCCACTATCTAAGGTAGACCAGTACTCCGTCTAAACTTCAATAGCAGATGTCATCAGCCACAAAGGGGTGAGTATTATCGTTTGGTCGTGGTGTGAATTTTCACCCAACGTACTTTCATTTGACCCACGACAAAAGATTCATTGCATATAATTTCCTTACGTAGGTCTTGAATCCAATTGAACTATCTTCATACCACTTGACGCAGGGGCAAAAAAGAATTATATGAAATCATAACAGTTTCAACTGAGCTCTTCTACGTATTTTTGTCGTCTTTTCTAAACCCACCAATTTTCATAGTATTCTACCCAGAGGTCAGTTTTAAGCTCACAGATGCGTGTGCGTTGAACAAACATCATGCCGGACGACACCAAGTCTATACCTTCGACGTTTCAGGATGATACGGCAAAAAATGTACAGCAAATGCTCGATTCGGCAAAAAAGCACTCGACCCTGTTAATCAGCAACATCCATGAAGTCAAGTGTTTTATTCAAAGACTGGAAGAAGAAAATTCAAGACCCGTATCGTCATGTGGTTTGCCGACCTTCTTGCGCACATTGCAGCGCGAAAACACTGCTTTATGCAAACTCATCGACGAATTATCGAATGCAAGTACAAAGTTTGACACTCAACAACTCACCCTTCGAGAGCGGAAGCTCGATGCCAGTGCAACTCTCGTAAACCACGGCATCTTCCAATGGAGCCTACTCAAGAAAAGCCATGGGTTTGTTGCTATCAACCAAGCTTTCCAAGGCTCATCTAAAGACGCCAGAAGATTAGAGATTCAGAAACATCAGGTTTCGGGGAAGGAAAAGCATAATATGCATCGTCTTTTGAAAGAACAAGGCCGCGTTGAAGTGGATGTGGTTCAAGGAGGTCGAGAATGGATCACCGTCAAAGCTATCTCCCGCGATCGGCTTGCTCGCCAGATGAGCGATTGCGGTTGGGGCTGGGGTGATCATGAACTTGGCGATCAGGTCGACCGAGAAGAATGGGAGGATACTCCATTGGCGAAATACGTGCAGCGGCTGGTAACAGCTGCAAGAATGAATCGACACGAGTATCGTTTTCCTAGAATCCGCCTCGCCCTCACTAACCTTGCTCGAGGAGAAGAGGAATTAGATATTCTCCTTTACCAATTGGAGCATATGGACCCCCTTGTTGAAATCATCATCGAAGATCAAAACAGCAATTATGTCACCATACCTTCTCCGCCACTGGACATAGCCATTAACAACCTTGTTGGCGACGAGCTCGCACAACTTACGTCCACGATAAACCTCGACCATACTATCCTGATAGACCTCATCTCAGATCTAACTCATCTGAAACTCAAGCCTCAGCCATGGCAGTCACGTACAACACGAGCTCAGATAGATGAAGAAAACGCACACCAAGGCGGTCTTATGGCCCGCGTGCTGTACCCCGTGCTGGTAAATCGCAAGCTTGTATGCACTCGCGAAGCAGCAGAACACTTTCACGACGTGTTACGAACTGTCGGTACCAAAACAGAGCGCGAGCGCGGAAGACTATTGGTTCCTTCGGGGAGCGATGCACAAGAGACATCCCCAGACCTTCTTCGCGAGCGATTCCAGGAACTCACTGTTTATCCCTTGCCCTCCAACGTTCAAGTTCCCATTACTGTAATAGACGAAACCTGGTGTATGCAGGATATCACAGATGCTATTTCCAAAGGCACTCTCCCTCAAGTCGCACACGATGTAGCGTTAAGTAGTGCGTTCAAGAGCTCCAAGCTATCCATCTTTATGTACGGTTGGGCAGCGGGCTTGACGACGGTGACTAGCAACAAGGAAGTCAGAGGGCAAATACGAACTTGGGTTGAGGCAAATCGCAAAAATGACAAGGAAGTTGGACCTCAGATTTGGCGGCTAGAAGTTACGAGGAATCTATTAGCCAAAGCTGCACAGCCGAGAGAAGGATGGCAGGAGAAGAGCGGGACTGATAATGATGGGGGCGATGATGAACAAAATGATGATGCTGATAGCAAACTGTCTTCATAGGCAAGGCAAAACACCACTCCCGGTATTGTTAGGGCTCTTGCCATTCCTTTTTTACTTTCTTCATAGGTCTTCTTTTTGAGACTGTCCGTTTTTAGGGAGGGAGTTACGTGACTACCTTCCGGGGGGCTGTAGCTAGCTTGCTTAAATGGCGCTAAAAGACTTATCTGTCTGAGCTCAAGGCTAGAAAGATATCGGGTAAAGTAAGTATACTCTATACTCGAGCTACCTACGATTTTGTGTCATCTGGGCTAAAGCGGCTTTTTATTATATCGCTATTGAGACTTGGCTCCGACTTCCTTCGACGCTCCTCAAGTGGGGGTAAACTGAGTTGTCGTCTTCAGGAAGGACGAAGCCAGCCAATATACGCATGACTCGGGTGTCGTAGACATGTATTTGGTTGAGTGGTCTCAGTTTTGTGTAACGAGTCGTAGCCAATGGTGTCATCGTAGTCGTCTTCTGGCCAATTGTGCCATAGCATTAGGTCGGTCGTTAGTATACGGATTAATACGATGACTTTATGTACGAGAGGCAAAGCTGAAAGGTGCAGCCTCTCACTGCGTTTGATATGACACCTTTTGTAGGCGAATTTTTCTAATGATAATAGGCAAAGTTAACATGTCAAGATTTCCCAGTGGCATGTGTCATATAGATCTAGAACGAATGCCTTGTGTAGCGAGTAACGAAGCTCTTGAGCCAAGATTGTAATGTTCAAAGACGCTGTTTCCAAACTCTTCTTGCTTTATGTTGAGTTGACAGTGTTTCATTAATACAATTATGGTAGCGAACCCCTCGGAGCAAATATCAACCGAATGCTTACGTAGCTTGTCATACAGACCCAAAAAAAAGATGCAGTGACGATAAGCAGAAGTCAAATTGTTCTGCACAGGGACGTTGTTGTTAGTCGAGAGAAAATTGCCCCAAAGGGTTAGCTCACATATCTCACTTACATGATCTCGGTCTTTTGGTTCGGTCTTTTGACATCCCCGCTGCTTTACTCTCATCCCACGTACAAAGAATCACCATGCGACTCTGTCTCCCTCATATAATATTTCTATTGTTGAATTCTCCGTGCCTCGCTGATTTTATATCCGGGGCTGTCTGAGCTCTAAACGTCCAGCATGCCTGCGGACTCGCCCCCAATCAATCTTGACACACCGAGTTTCTTCTTTAATGATCCGTTGGATGGAAACCAAGAAATAATAGGAGCTTCGTTAGCTGCTCAAGACACTTCTTTTGATTTCCCCGGTGATCCGGCCGTTGTCGGTGGTGGAACCGTGTCGTCGGCCGCCAAGACGGAGAAGAAGCGGCGCCGGCCGGCCCTTTCATGCGAGCAATGCCGGCGCCGCAAGATTAGGTGCGATCGCAGCTTACCCTGCGTCAACTGTGTCAAATCAAAGATATCGCCTTGTACTTATGCCCCTACACATGTACCGGCTTCGCGGGCCAGGAAAGCTGCGACCTATGATGCCAGCACAGACTTGACTTCTCATGTCCCAGCCAGGTCAGCCCCGGCCATTGGTTCTACACGGAGACAGTCTTCTCCAGACACGTCTGCACAGAGAAAATCTTCCAGCATCCCTAGCTCGACAGTAGGATCGAACTCTGGCACTTCCACAGTAGATGCATTGGCTGCAAGAGTCAAAGAACTCGAGCAGAAGCTTGCCGAGACTTGTCATATTTCGCAGCCAGGAGAGGCCAAACTATATCAGGATGAGAGCCACGAGGAGGCAGCAGCACCAATGAAGGGGACTGTATCTAAGACTAGGTTCTTTGGCCAGAGCCACTGGATGAATGGCCTCAACATGGTAGGTTGTTCTGTCTCGCTGAGAACTCTTCTAATATGAGTTGGTAGTTCCCTGGCATCGTTGATGTACTCAGACAAGCAGAGACCCGGAAGGCCCAGGCTTATCTGGGCGCTTCAAAGTGTAAAGCTCTAGCCCGCGCTATAAAGGCGCGCCGTGTGAGGCCTGTATCGACCGACAAACTCGGCGAAACCATCCCTGAACGTGGGCTTGCCGATCAACTCGTCGACGCCTATTTCGACAACTTCGAGGGCGTGCTCCGTATTCTGCACCGCCCGACATTCAGTGCCGAGTACGAACGCTACTGGCAGAATCCGGCAGCTGCTAGTCAAGTTTTCGTCATGCAACTTCAACTTTGCATGGCCATGGGAGCAACTATCCATGACGATG
This sequence comes from Fusarium heterosporum, assembly GCA_013396295.1. Taxonomy (NCBI): domain Eukaryota; kingdom Fungi; phylum Ascomycota; class Sordariomycetes; order Hypocreales; family Nectriaceae; genus Fusarium; species Fusarium heterosporum. Next base: position 107,748 of record JAAGWQ010000109.1, on the reverse strand, counting down.
TCTTCAGCCTTCGCTGTACTTCCATGCAGTGGGTGCACGAGGTTCAGGTCTGGCTTACGATGCCGTCAGAGAAGGGCAGGATGACTATCGCTGGCGTCCAGATCATGTGCATGCTCTGTCTTGCCAAGGCATGCTGTGCTGTTGGCCAGGATCTCACTTGGATCTCGACCGGCTCTTTGGTCAGACAGGCTGTGTACATGGGACTTCATCGAGACCCAAAGGTTCTCGCCAACATGTCTGTCTACCGCTCTGAAATCCGTCGACGTCTTTGGGCTACTATCCTAGAGCTCAACCTACAGACTTCCTACGATGCTGGCGGACCACCTTTGCTCTCTTCTAAACACTACGATACACAACTACCAGCTAACCTAAACGACGACGATCTTACAGATGAACCAGATGTCGAAAGGCACCCAACTGGAGACCCGGAGAGACTCACCGACATGTCAGTTCAGCTTGCACTCCAAAAGTCCTTTGCGCTTCGCCTCGTCATCATCAAGCACATCAACGAACTGAGATCAAAGGAGTCATACTCCGAAACCCTCCGTCTCAGCTCTGAACTCACAAAAGCATGCCGTACCTTGACCGAGAAGCTTGCTGCTCTGTCACAAGCCCAGAGACATCAATCGCGTACTATCTTGACACAGTTCCACAGTGCCCTGGTTCAGATGCTTACCTACCGCTGCTTTATTTCTCTTCATCAGCCCATGGTCGCTCGCTCCGCCGATGACCCAACCTTCTACTACTCCCGCAAAGTGTCTCTCGATTCTTCTCTCAAACTGGCGCAGATCTGTGGCCTCGTGACACCCCGTTACGGAATCTTTCCACCCGGTGGCTCGCTGGACCCTGCGACAAGCTTCAACCGTCTTATTACCAACGGGGCTGGGGTTTTCCGTGTAGTTCCTACCCAGACACTGTTCTCCATTGCACTCGACTATATCAAAAAAGCAGAGGAGCAACGTGATAGTCTTGGTGGAATGCCTCCCATAGGTCAGCACGACCTTAAATCAGTTCTTGATGCTGCCCGAGTATGGTATGAGCGACGGATATTGGCAGGAGAGACAAATGTCAAGGGGTATTGCTTCCTTGGTGCTTGTATAGCGCTTGTGAATGCACTTGAGGCGGGATTATCGCAGGAAGAGACTGATCAGTCTGTTATGGACGCGGGGGCAAATTTCAGCCACAAGAGCTACACATTGTTGAAGGAGGCTGCTGAGCGTGAAGGCATACCGGTCCTGGAACCTGAAGACGAGACGGCACCAATTGACATACCCAGTCTTGACAGCGATACTATGCAGGGTATCATGGAGATGCCATTCGACTGGATGGCCATGGGAGATCTAGGCTTGGACGGGATGGGAGGCTTCAATTGGACCCGAGGTGGTATGGGTTTACCACAGCAGTTTGACGCTGTTGATCCATCAGTGGTTACCCAGTTTTGATACTGGTGGTGTAATTGTGGTTAGTAACAGCTGCAAGGTAGCGAATCTCACCTCCGTCCAGTAATATCACAACTCAGCATTCGATGGAATCATTTAACTAAACCACCTGACATGTACTAGACCACCCAGCATACAAATTTACAATGTAGCTTCTCAGATGACCAGCATGAAGTTGAAATGCTCTGCTTTTTTCAAATGATCACGACATGGTTGAGACAAGCTTGAGACAGTGTCTTGGGCGCCAAAGTTCGGTGTCTAGAAGAGGCGTTGTGGTGACAGCCAATCGGAGGAACCAGGACTAACAAGCTTAATCAGAGTGAAGTTGTTGGGATTGATATTGATTTCAGGATATGTATGCGGTGGCACATGGGGAAAGGCTTAAATCATTTCTGGTTTTGAGTAGTTGTACAGCGAGCAAAGGGAGGAGCGAACGTAGAATGAGGGCATATGCAATAGATTCTTTGTCCAAAACATCCCCCAAGTTCGAAAAGATATAACATTATTAATCAAGGGTCATTGTACACGGGCTTTTCCGGCCTCGTAAATCTTCCACCACTACTGCAACGTGACCGGACGAAAAACTCTATGGTATCTTCATAGATCATCACCGTCGTCATGATTCACGGGCCTTTACCCAGGATTGCTCTCGGAGGTGCCCCCACGATATCCCAAGTAAACTCCTCGCAGTACTTCCGTCCTCCAGAGATCATCTCCTTCGGTTCTATAAAAAAAGTCGTTTCCTCGCTCGGCTGGCCTTTTGTTCTTCTCCGTATGTTTCGGTTTTCAAAGGCCACTTAACGTTATACCCCTGATTTACAGAAGGAGCTCGAGAGGGTTCTCAAGAACCTTCTTGACCTCCTTGAGCCACTCACCACCAACAGCGCCATCAACAACCTTGTGGTCGAAGCTGGCAGTCAGGGTGATCTGGTCGTCGAACTCGACACCGGCCTCGTTGTCAGCAGGGACAGCAACCTTCTTGGTGGTACCAACAGCGAGGATGGCAGCCTGGGGAGGGTTGATGACAGCAGTGAAGTGGTCAACAGCGGGGTTCATGCCCATGTTGGAGATGGAAATGGTACCACCCTGGTACTCCTCGGGCTTGAGCTTTCCATCGCGAGCCTTCTTGGCGAGCGACTTGACCTGGTTGGAGATGGCCTCGAGGCCACGGCCCTCAACACCGGTGACAATGGGGGTGATGAGGCCGGTAGGGGTGGAAACAGCGACAGAAACATCGACAGTGCTGAACTGGCGGATGTTGCCCTCGCGCCAGCTAGAGTTGACCTGGGGGACCTTTCGGCTGGCAACAGCAATGGCCTTGATGAGGAAATCGTTGACGGACAGCTTGTACTGGCCATCGGCAGAGCTGTTGAGAGCCTGGCGGAGCTTAAGAAGCTTGCTGACGGAGACGGAGCTGGTGACATAGAAGTGAGGGTTGGTCTGGGTAGACTCAATCAGGCGGTTGGCGATGGTCTTGCGCATGCCGCTGATGGGGATATCCTCGTAGGTAGCACCGGGGGCGGCGGCGGTGGCGACGGGGCTGCTGGAAGACTTCTTGACGTCCTCCTCAGTGATCTGACCGTTCTTGCCGGTGCCCTTCAGGCTGTCGAGCTTGATACCCTTCTCGCGGGCAAGTCGGAGGCCAGCGAGGGAAATGTTGGGCTGACGGTCGAGAGCAGTCTGGAGACGACCCTCAGACTTGTACTGCTGGGGCTCAGGGCTGGGCTCGGGGGTGGAAGCAGACTCAGACTTGGACTCGGACTTCTCCTCCTTGGGAGCAGCGGGCTTAGCGGCATCACCACCGGCATCCTCAATGGAGAACTTCTCGAAGGCGGCGATATCGGTACCCTCCTCAACAAGGACGGCAATGGGCTATTAAAAAAAATCAGTTAGCAATATGTTAAAACAGAGGTGCGTGATATTTGGTATAGGAGGAAGATACCCCGAAACCCGAGATATGGTTTTGGTGGGTTAAAAAAATGAACGACTTACGCTGCCAACAGGAACATCTTTCTCACCAGCCTCCTTGAGGATCTTGGCGATGACACCCTCCTCCTGGAACTCAAAGTCCATCTGGGCCTTGTCGGTCTCGATCTCTACCAGGACATCACCGGGAGCGATGGTGTCGCCGGGCTTCTTCTGCCAGCCGCCAATGTTACCAGCCTGCATGGTGGGTGACAGAGCGGGCATCTTGATGACCTGGTGCTCAGGGAACGAGGCATAGTGTCGCACAACGTGGGCAGCGAAGCCGGTTCGCAGAGCGCTGTGGGTAGGGGCGAGGACGCGCCTTCGGAGAGCGGCGCTGAGCATTGTGAAGGGTATTAAGATCTTTCTGGATAAATGGAGTTGTTAGTCGGTGATAGACATGGGGGGAGCGCGAATATGGAATTTGAGCCACTTTTGGTGGTTTTAATGGGAAAAGCACTCACCGGCCGGAATGGCAATTGAAAGCAGGATTGTCCAGGTATGTGACGTGAGGTCACAGACAGAATTTCGAGGAGCGGCGGAAAGGAAGCAAGGACGGAGAGTGATGCAGCTCTGGCGTGAAGAAGGAGAGGGAGAGAAAGAGTCGGGATCGGAGGAAATTCTTGGGGTTGGATAGACGTGGAGTTTTTTGCGTGTTGAGCTCCGAAGACTGAGGTACTTTGAAGCTTTGGCGTGGACTAAGCCTTTTTAGGACTCAGAATGGCTGCAGGGGCCTTGGAGAGAACCCAGCGTTGGTGGTGCTGTGTTCTGATTTGCAGCCGTTAAGTGGACAGCATCTGGGCGATTTCAAGACGTTCAAGGTCCATTTTCAAGGCATCTAGGGGACTAGAGGCGCTGGAAGCCACTTGGAACCACCAAACATGGACTGTAAAATGACCCGCCAAAGGAGCTTGCAAAAAAGGGACGTGGACACCATCATGGTACCTCGAGTTCGGGGGATCATTACGCGACATGAGCGAACTCCGGGTGAACAAAAGTCAACGGACGGTGTATGTATAAGTCAGTGAATAGTATACAGCAATTGAAATACTAAATCATCAACGTTAGGCCTTTTGATTCCTCCCAGCTATCTCCTCTGTAAAGACAAGCAGAAGCCTCAATACTTCCTGACATTTGTGTTGAGACAATTATCAACATCTCTCAAGTACCTCCCATCTTATCTCCATTGCGCTTCCATTGCTAAATTTTCTTCGGGCAAATTGTCCAATCCTGACCTCGGGATATATCGGCCCGGATCATAGTGGGGGTTACCTGGGCTCAATTGGTTGGTCCCACCAAGGCAAGGCAACGGGAAACAATGCTGCTGAAGACCCTTGATAATGCGAAAAGAAAAAGGTAACAGACTTGCCATGATCGATCTACCCAAACTTGAGTCATAAGATGTATTATTACAAGATACAGAACCTCTTCCAAACGCTTGCCAGAACAGAACTAGATTGCCTCTCTTTTGTTCCCTTGTAATGAGATTAACGCCTTTCATTTCATCGTCATTCAGACCAATTCATGATATGAACTTCATTGGCGTTGCAAAAACAGGGAATCTAAATTATTCATCATTACATACATTTAATCTAAAGGACAGCTTTATAATTTTCCGTTCCGTTCCTCTCATAACCCAGGATATCAACCTCCTGCCCACCATACTTTGACCAACTCCTTTGGCCCAGTCAACACCGACGAGATCGATCTTTTTCGCTTTGGCTCTTTACTCTCCTGAGAACTTTTGGTGCTCTTGGAGCTTTTAGAACTTTTTGACTTGGAGTTTGTCGCGTGGCCCTTGGTCACCGCGACAGACCTCCTTTGGATGTCATCTGCTCCCAGCGCTGCTGTTCCCTGAGGAACCCTTCCAACTCTTTCGTTTGGGCGTCTCGGCGGTGATTTCGGAGGCGGTATCGGCCTCATTTCTACTTCCTCTGGTATAGAATCTTTGGGGATAACTGCGCGGATTCCGAAATTGCCCTCTTCTTTCTTCGCTCGTCCATCTCGTCTTCTACCTCGTCCCTTGCGATCCCATCCAAGTTCGAATCGTTGTGTAACATCTCCTTCAGTATAGATCGCTTCAAGCTCGCTGTCTGGCTGCCATTGCGCGGCTCGGGGTAATGATTTGAAAAGATTGCCGTCGACGAGGAGCGCTGTGATGGATGCTATGGTTGTTGGTGATCGGGGAAGTTTGACTCGTCGCCAATAGATCCACGCAATGATGTGAAGAAGCATCAACGCACCCACGAGACCTTGGAGGATACGTGTAGCGACTGTGTCTTGGCGAAGTCGAATTCTTTGCGTCATTTTACTACCACTGATAACAGGGACGGCCTGCGAGACTGGCTCATTAGGATTGACACCGCTGATAATATCAGTACCGTTCGCTGAGGGGAACGTGCCCCTTGAGGTCAAGTGGCGCCGACTCTTGAAATTCAACGACTGTGCCCTGATGATTCCGTGCTGGGAGAGAATAGCAGATTGAACTTCGCTTGCAGCACTCGAAGATGAGCTGCCGAATGTAGCATCCGAGATAGCGAATTGAGAGGCATTTAGCATTGCAAAAAAGGGGTCAAGCAGACCATTCGAGGAAACGTTGACGAGTGACGCATAATCGAGCTCGGGAATGGCGACACTTGTGTTCTGGGCTGTACTTTCGAAAGGAGCAGGGGCATGGTCTGGATATATGTGAAGACTTGTTCCATGAAATAGTGCGTCAACATCAACCGCTTCAATCGATTCGTTGCAAGCAAGAGCGTTGATGCTGCCCACGGACATATCGTTGCTGCCCATATCAACCAACTGTCCCCAGATGTATAGCCAATCTGAACAACGTGGCGATGATTTGGTCTTTCTCAACCCGACACCAAAGACTGTCCTACCACTCAAGCTTGTGCCATTTATGACAGGAAACGAGCTCAAAGTGGTTCCAATAATCGCATTGCTCCTATCACGCTCTCCGTCTCCACGACATGTTTCGCCTTCGAGATCGACCCGTAGAGGATTGACCGTTCCATCATCAAATTCGTATTCGAGAGTGAGATTGGTGGATATCTCGTCTGACTTATATAGTCGACACGACATGTTGGGACGAACTGCGGTCAGTCTCACACCAATCTTTAGATCATCACTATCGTCGTTTTCTACCAGCGATATACTCGGTAGGTTGAGATCACCGTAGGTAAATGGGGGATAAGGTGCGCCGCCTGCAAGTATGAGTGAGGCCATGATAGTATCGTTGGTGCAATCAGTGCAGATAGAGTCGTTGGGAGAGGACGCCAGGCTATTAGCAAAGAAATCTTCGGTGCGCAGAGGGATGCTGGTGTTCCGCCCGTCTGGCATTGGGTCGAACAGAGGAGTAGATGCAACAACAACGAGAAGCGCAACAAAGCCACCAGAGATCGCGGCCAAGGCAGCAATGTCTTGAATTGCAAAAGCTCTCCTCCACGCTACATGTCTCAAAGCATTGGCAAGGTTGAGTCCTACCGTCTCGTCGAAGTCTCCCTGTCGCGAAAGGTGAGAGAATGGTGAAAGAAGTCTTGTCCACCACTCCAGAGAGAGCATATACATAGCAAATAGAAGAAGTACCAAGGCCGGTAGTGCGGTCCATGCCAAGTATGCCGTGTCGGTATCCATCGTCCTTAATCCATCGAAACGACGTGACACTCTTAAAGAGATCTCGAACCCTATAATTACACAAGCAAGAACAAGGACGTATAGCAACCGGATGAGTCCATGCAGAGAGACAGGTTGTCGCCATGTTGAAGAATCAAAACGTCGTGGTAAAACATTCGGAGGAGGTGCGTTGCCCCCAAAGATATGGTAATAGCCCAGGTTTGGATTGTCCAGCTTCTCATGACCTTCAGCTCCGCTCATGTAGGTCGAATCTCCAAGCCGTGACCGGATAGCCCTATTTGGCGCAGCTCCCATGCCTTTCAAACACTCGACCAGTGGGTGGCTGTGTGCCACTACTGAGGCCATGCCAACGAGTGTGCTAGGGTCCCGTGGGAGGAACCCCTTCTTAGGAACTAGGTACATCGTCACTATGGTCAGAAGAAAGCAAATTGCGAGAAATGCCGTTATCAAGTATGCGGGAACAGGTCGTACAACAAGACGCCGTTCCACGAATCTGGCAACAGCTGTTGAGGAGTCTGAGGATGGCTCCATCATGGCATATCGGGCGATCAGGGCCGAATGCTGCGCATAAAAATCTTGAGAAAGTTGCTTGAGAGTATCGCCCTCTGTCAACGACTCGAGTTTGGGATGATCTCCCTCCCTTGACCTGAGTGCTAGAGCAGCAGACATCGCTTCATCAGTGTCAACAATGGCCTTGCCGTCATATAACGCAACTGAAGAAGCGGTTAATAACTGTAGCTCAGCCGCTAGATCAGTTTCGAGAGTTCTAAATAGAGCGCGCGCGATGCTCCATGGAGAAACTTGATCAAGGGTGGTATTTGTCGCCTTGTTGTCGGGCACGACAGAAAGAATCGCATCCGGCGACTTCGAAACTTGTATCTTGGTGATGACATAGCTTGGTCTACACAAGAACGCAGAAGATGATGATATCGTGCCATTCAGTTGAGTATTCGAATTTTTCGATTGCCGCTTGAGTTGATCGACATCAATCTCGAGAACGCCAGCCACAACAGCAATTCGTTGCTGATCTTCCTTCGTAGAACCACCACAACTACCCGATTGAAATGCGAGGAACATTCTCGGTAGGGCTTCATCCCTGGTGCTTGCTAGTTTAGTGCTTGAGAGGACATGTTTCGAAGAACATTTGGAATCCGAGATTGTCAGATTTAGCTCAAGAGAATCTACATCCTCCAATCGTATCGAGTCCAAGGTTAACTTCGCCTCATTGCAATCAAGGTCGCTAACGAAACCGTCCACATCTGCTGTGATGTCCTTCAGTTCGTTAATGTCGGTTGTGAATGGCGTATATGCTCCTCGAGAAGTGACTCCACTTGGGAAGGTGATGTTGTCTGTTGCGAGAGCAGCCAAGGTAAAGTACGGCAAGGATCCAATTTCCTCCAATCCTGAGATACTGTTGGAAAACCTGGACTGAATGGTTATGGTGGACTCGTGACTAACGACAGTCGTCACTTTTGGCGTGACAAAGGCCGTCGAGAATATGATTATTAGTTTGAATATTATACCGGCGCTGAGCGGAGTTGCTACGAGCCAGTCGTTGTTTCGAATTGCCTTGAAGATGGCCACAGGTTCAGAAAGAGAAACGTAATCCAGTAAGAGAGACTTGTCGACTTCAACTTGTTTGTTCAGCATTTGAATCCACGGCATGGCAGCTGACGCCTGAAATTCCACCCTGTTCCAGAAAGCGGCCACAGTGATAAACACCAGGGTGGTTCCGTATTGCCAAAGATACCGAGAAAGGCTGTCAGACTCCCAGAGTCCGCCATTATGCTCGGATAGTTGAAGAGCAACCTGTACTCCTGCGATGAGTATCACAAATGCAATGGCATAAAGACCCAAGATGCGTCGATGGAGAAAGACTGGTCGCCATGGGAGTTCGATCTGTGTTGGCTCGTATGGCGATAGGTCTCTCGGTGAAGACGGCAGTGATAGACTGACTCGCGATCTGATGCTTCCCAGAAAAGGCCACCGGATTCCTCTGCTTGAAGCTGGTGATGGATTGTTGCTAGGATCCCACGGTGCAGTTGAAGTGGCCAGTCTTTCCGAGTCGAAAAATGTGGCTATATTTCCTGGCTGAGAGCCAACGCCCGAGCTCGATAGACCTGACCCGTGCCGGCGCGAGTCTGATGTGCCCCTGGCACTTGATGGCCCTGGCTCAGAAGAGTTATCGTTAAGTCCGTGAACTGTACGGATATGTTGATGGTACGAGTCGACGGGTTGAAGCAACATGGGGCGAGGATTTTTCGTGTTCTGGTTCGCTTGGGACTCCATCGTCGCTAGGAAATGGTGTAATTATCTAAAGTGTTCAGTATTGTGCATCGTTGATCCGTCGCTCTACAAAGCAATGAGAGCATGATGCCAATAGTAATCGTCACCGTGGAGTGTTCCCGCGGGTCTATATCGACATTTTGAGAAGAAATATAGTAGATTAAAAGTCGTAAAGAAGAAATTTCATAAAGTTGGTATTTGAGGCAGAGAAGCCGGATGCGACAAGACGTGATAGAATATTAGATAAATGCCAGAAGTTTGAGAAAGAGTAAAGAATGGACTCAGTCAGACCCTGGACTGGAAAGCAATTGGAAGAAAAGTTTAACAAAGGACGTAAGCAAAGCAAAAGCAAAGTAGAAGTGAAGAAGTGACTGGCGTAGAAAGAAAAGAAGGAAGAGACTAATCAGATTGCAGTATTGATATCAAGGACTTCCTTGCTCGCATAAGTGCAGTACCGTGGACTACCTACAGTTAACGGTAACGATACACAATGCATGCATGCCATACTCGAACCCCTTGGCTATTCGAGTTGCCATGACCTAATAGAGAATAGAGCAAATAGTACTACCAGCCGATGTGCTACGCTGCAGTTGCAGTTCAGTCCCCCGTCCCATGTCTTGATCGGAGGAGCCTCAAAATGTCATCGCGCCTCCGAGTTGTAAGGAGATGGTGGGCCACAACAGGATAAGCCTGGATATGAAACAAGGACATGGCAAGGATATCATCCCTGTAGTGTATGGGTATGTAAATGTAATTGTGGCCTTGGCCGTTGAGTTCCGGCAACAGACGACAAGTTTCAATTATTGGTCAGGGTTTTGAATAGCACTGTAACCCTGTGATGTCTAGTCGTTTCTTCTTTTTTTTCCACATCTCCGTGTCACCTCGGACGAGAGACGTTTGGGACTACGGTGGTGGTTTCTTGCGAGTTGCATATTATTGCGAGCTTCCATATTGATTGATATTGGCGGAGAAATGCGCGTCTTTCTTTTTATATGGAGAAGACCGTCTTGGTCTGAGCATTTAGCTCAGGATGAATTACCCAAAGAGATCTCTTATTCCCCGGACAGATAGGGAGGGGTTTGCGTGCATGAAGTGAGAATATCCCTGCCCACCCAAATCGTCAGCAGGCGAAATTGTACGCGCATCATGGCATGCTATGCTCGGAAACATTGCACATCACGCACGGCAATGCTATTACTACGATATCATCGATCCTTGCTTGATTTAATTTTAAACACGGAAATGCCGTTCTGACAAACAAAACAAATGTGAGCACGTGTAAATAACAGACAACTCAGGCGTGGCTGATGCTGCAACCAACACGTCATCAGATGTACATGTAGGTTCTACTCATAAGTAACCAGGATTATACCGTATTCGCGGCCAACAAGGACAAGTTCTGCCCATTCACAGCACAAGTCACGCCCTATCCTCTACCGTTCTTAAGGCTGTTCTTGACCCAAATTCTTGGTCAACGTCAACGTACGTGTCTAAGCGAGGGCCACCACTGTTTCGAATGTCACTCACTAGTGTCATCCGATTTCGCGGAAGAGCTCGGGCTGCCGTAGCCGAGATGATCCAGCGTTGACAGATCTGGAGCTAACATAGACTGAAATTGAGAGTGAGCCTCTGCGGGACGATCAATGCCCAAAGGACAAGTTGAGATGACTTCATTTCGATAGAATTGAATTGGCCACATCATGAATTGTCTCGACAGTCTCAAGTAATCACTCAGACCAACAGTTCGTGCCCCACGCCACTGGCTACATGTAGATAGATATCCACATGCATGTGAGACAAGACCGTTTTCAGTTCCCAACACCTTGCATATACCGTTTCCTTTCAGCCTCTAGACCAACAATGGGTGCGACGAGTTCAAGGAGTGCCCTGTCAGCCGACAACTCGACAGGCGCATCAATTGCCGCCTACGAATTATCCAGTGCACTCAGCCAGCCCTTCAGCGAGATCAATCTGAATGGTCAGTATTTTCCAACCGTGCTTTGAGCCACATGGATCGCATAGAAACATCATATTTACATGCTTGCCGAATTACCAGGGAACTTGAGCCAGCAGTTTAAAGAGCTGTTCCAACGGCTAGACCAGGAGGCCTCAAAGTATTCCAACTCCCAAGTCGATGACGAGAAGTCTGCAGAATGGAACCCGTAAGCCATGACATTCATGTATAAATTCTGGTCTAAACTGCCTCTGTAGCCACAAATCCGAGGTCAAGCTTGTAGCCGCAGCGTGGGAATGCGCTCACAGGACGTACAAGGCGAGGTCTAACACTGCGCCCGCAGCCAGGACCGCTGATGCGATCGTGTTTGATAAGGAAGAGGTGATCCAAGAATCCTTCGTTGGCACCGTAAAGCCCGTCACGTCAACAGTCATTGAGCAAGCAACTGATACTGGAGAAATCAACGATCTACTGCCGGTTCTCGTAATTGCAGTACGGGGTAGTGCCAGTAAAATGGATCACATTGTCAATGCAAATTCTCGGCCAAGAAGGACTGGGAGTTATATTGTATGTTCTCCATATCCTCGTCAATGCTGTATTGGATCCATTACACCCGACTCTGCACAACCTCCGACGTGTATCTTGCTGACGATGGTAGCACGGCACAGAGGGCCTTAGCGCCCATTCTGGCTTTTTGAACAGCGCCTTGGCTCTGGACTCAACTGTGGCCGGAATGATATTCAACTACGTGCTCGGGTTTGATGCAGCAAGTAAACAGAAACCTCATGTTCTTTTTACTGGGCATTCTGCTGGCGGGGCCGTATCACAGCTGCTGTACCTTCACCATATATCTCATCCAGATTTCAGTAAGTCGCCGTACCCGTATCTCTTGCGAAACGTTACTTAAAATGTAGACCAATCCGTGAGGTTTTCATGCGTCACTTTCGGTGCTCCTCCTTGCCTGACACCCCCTGTCAGCCTCTCCTTGTATCAGCCAAGTGAAAGAACACTCTGCGTCAACCTCATAAATGAATTTGATGTCGTTACCCGCGCCGATAAGCCCTACATCTTGTCCTTGGTTGATATTGCGAGAACCATGCTTAACTTGCCACCAAAGAGTGCTGTTCCTGAACCTGCAACAAAAGAGGGGATAGTTGACGCCGCTCTGGAGGCTACGAAAGATGAAGAGTCGAAACTCTCTCACAAGTTCAAAGAGTTGAACATGACGGCCCCAAAAACTTGGAACCTTCCACAACCTCTTTATCATCATGTCGGGCCCAGAGTTGTTCTTTTGATGCGTCTCGTTGAGAGTGAGATGAACCTCAAAGCAGTCGAAGTGACACCATCTGAGTTCCAAAAGCTATTGTTCTGCCGGGTAGCTGTGCATAGCAGGAAACGCTATGAAGAGAGGATCATGGCATTGGATAAAGGAACCTTCAATGGCCGCACGGGATGGGAACCAGACAGAGATAGCAAGGAGAAGACTTCTCCATTGGAGAATCTTTCAACCAGATCCTAGGAAAACTTGGAATTCTCTTGACGATCACCTGTTACGCGAATCGGCAGCTTGACATGATTCCTTCGTCTTGCAGATTCCACAGCCCGATAATACTCGACATCAGCCAAGATCTTATCAGCAAGGTTTTCTTCGAACTTTTCAGGTCGCGCTTCGTCAAATTGTTCTTCCCTCTCGACATCTTCCACAGCCGACATTATAGCCTGACACTCCCAGCATAAGCAAATCGAGTACTCAAGTCCAAAACGGATCCGGTAAAGAACCTGCGTTTCGTCGTTGCCAGTAGCCAACTTGTGCTTGCCAATCTTATCGTCATGGTTGATAAAGCGACTGCATCGTGCCTTCATGGAAGCTTTATATGCCGTCGGCGAGAGCTGGCTCGTGTGCCAGACCAGATCTATATCTAGAGTGGGCACGAGCATCTTGCCGGGGTAGAGCTTGAGAAGCTGGAGATACTTTTCGTAGCGCTCTACTGCTCGCCCGAGTGTTCCCTGCAGTGCTGGACTTCGGATCCAGAGATGAGCATTCATTTTCCGAACAAAGACACGTTGGCGCTCAACGTTACCGACGAGCTGTGTTATCATGAAGGAACTGGGAGACTGGTTTATATGCAACGTTTCCTTCTTGCCCTGTTCAATAATTGAGCTGAGCAAATCATCTCTTATCGAGGGGTTTCCATGAGCGGTATATTTCCAAGTATCACGGATAGTGCCTTGGGACGAGATGGCTTTGTGCTATATATTGTTAGTCCTCTATTCGATGAAAAGATTGGTTGAAAACGTACGATAAGCTTCCATGGGAATGCTACTTTTGGGAGGTAATTCCATGACTTCTCGTCGCAGTAGCCCAGAAAGTCGAGGGGGTTGAGTAGAAAGGCATGCCAGACCATAAGGACATCTCAGTAGATGATTTAGTCAAGTGGTGCTTCATGAAGAGACATTATACTCACCCACAGGTGGCAACAGTGAGGGTTCAATCATTAGTATCTCTGCTACGCCATCATCTAAGTCGTCTTTTGACCGTTTAGAGGCCAGAAAAGTGTTATAGTCATTGGCCCATTCCAAAAACCTTTTTGCCGCCCTACCAAGGTAGAACGTCCACTTGTTGTCGCGATTATTCTCCCATACGGCGTTTCGAACCGTAATCTCTTCATTGACCCTCTTGTTCAGGCCTTTGACGAATCTACGACGGTAGACTTTCTTTGTCGCCTCGCCCAAGTTGAATACCTCATCAAGTGCTTTGGAATCGATGACCCTGATACGCAGAGCATGGAAAACCTCGAGCAGCTCCAGGTGAACCGCACATTGCGCCGGACTGGGGAGATTGTCCTTGTGCAGGTCCTCGACCAGGTCAAAGATGGCCGGTCTGGGAATCACAGGGTTTTCGTCTATTGTACCAGCTGACGGATAGTACGTGAGTCTGATCGTCCTGTTCATTTCGCGGCTGGCTTGATGAAGTGCGCCTAAGTTGTATCCGATAATATGTGACATGATTCTGAGGTTTTGGGTATAAGACCTGAGGTGAAGTAGGGTGCGTTATAGTTGATGTTGAAGTCAATACAGCAATTGAGTCAGTTCTTGAGAGAAGAACCTTTAGTTGTTGGTTATCATTAGTTGATGTGAAAACACCCTGGCTTCTGTGTGTTTCTATGCAGAAGCAAACTAACACGGCATCAGCTGAGGTGAAGCAACATGGCTGAGCTCATGAAGTTGAGCGCGATCATTTGTCCTAACATTGAACCCCCTGCAGGTACTTACAATCTCTACAGAATCGCTAGAAAAGACATGTACAGTGGGCCAAAATCTGCTAAAAGCCATCAATCAAACGTCCAATATTTCAGGTCTTGGCACAGAGGGAATTATCGACAGGCAACAATCAAATCCATACCCCAGTTGCCCTGAATCCGCCTTGAGCGCGGAAAATGCTGACAGAATCGCGGAATGTAGAGTCATTCCACTGGAACTCTAGCGACAATCTTGCTGTTTTGGGGCTTGAAACACTCTAGCCGGGCAAGCTGAGCGTTATTAGACAGGGTTCCTTGACTGGGGGGGCGCAGCATCAGGCGAGAAGCAGTCAGGCAGTCTGAGGCTTTCCGTGATGCCCGCCTTTGCATTATATAAAATTCATCCATTATGAGTAGTTTTGAATGGCTGTGAAACAGCTCATTCTGTGAATACCATATATCCATGTCATTTCATGGCTTACATTGATTAAACCACTCCTAACAGCTCTGCTAAACCACTTACTTACAATGTCTCGACTAAAGAACAAGGTTCTACCCGTTCTAGCAATATCATCGCTATCCTCATCCCATATAACATCTTCACCTGATATATCCTGGACCCGAGTCGGTACTGGAAAAGACCACATCCTCTCCGAACTTGAGAGCCTTTATTGGGAGGGTGTCAAAGCCGAGCTTGAAAACATTGTCCGTACCCTCAAAGCTTGGCAACAGCCAGAATATGCCGATGTATCTATTGAAGACGAAGACGATGATCACATCCATGGCTTCGATACTTTCCTTGACCAAGTCAGTCAAGAGGGTCGAGCACATGCCATCCGATACGGTGAGTTCCGGGTCATCGCTATTCGCTTTTATTAGTGCTAACGTCCACAAGGGAAAATGAAAGAACAGCAATCCAAGTATAGGCAGAGTTCCATGGGTACTCACAGGTCATTTGGTGTAAAAAATGTCAGAGACGCTCTCATTGATAGCATAGCGGATCAGATAACACAACAAGCCAGTGATCGCATCAAGGCTGATGTGAGACAGTCAATCAACGGTGAGCCTCGTTATTGTTCTCGCTTTTGCAGAAACTGACATCTATATGCAGCCATATCCAAACCCAGTGGAATAGAGCATCGCGCATGGATGCTTCTCCAAGCTGCTGGTATGACGACCCTCCAATGCTCTTCAGATATCAAGTTTAACAAGACTTTTAGGCTTTCTAGATATAGAAAAGCTCATTGAGCATCGTCCACCGCCTGATAGGTTTGGATTCTGGAAGAGGCCGGCCATTCCTCAGCGTGAGTCTTGGCTCTATAACTTACCTTTGTTTGATGGTCTCTACTCCATGCTGACATGACAGTAGTTGCACTCTCTGGTGTCAACACTGACGGGACCCCAAACTTTGAGCCTCTTCGCTGCATGAGAAAACAATGCAACAAAGTCGTAAGAGGCAGTATGTTTGTCCGCGATGAGACAAGCACCGACCCTGGAATAATATGTGAGGAGTGTTATCGAAGCCACTACTATGGACATGAATCATACACAAAGGCCTATAAGCACTGCATATTATCAGAAAGTATAACTCCCGAGATGAGCAGAAAGATCTGCACATGCCTCAGGACGCGCTGGAATAACACCGAAAGTAAACCTCCGAGCCTGTTTCCTATCGAGAGAGTAGAAGATCACGGCAAATCTCTAGACTGGAAACTGGACTCTGTCGACTCTGGGAAGCAGTGTAAACTGCTCCAACTCGGCGACATGGTTGCCTTGGCTAAATATAACGGACTACAAAGTAGTGTAGGGGCCAAGCAGCGGTCACGAAAGGAGGACGACATGGCAGAAAGAAAAGCGAATTCGGACGCGCAGCGTTACAAGATCATCTCGGCTTATAAGAAAGGGGATTCTAACAAAAAGGATGTAAGTGATTTTGAGGAGGATAAAGAACCTACTCCTGGGCCTGAACCTGGGACGAGTAGACGCCTGAAGGGAATGAAGACAGTTCAGCAGATAAGCTTGACTGGGAGCGATCGAAAACCTGCTTCAAGCGACGTCAGCGTGGCAGAAGAGGCGGCAGCAGACAAAGACATACCCTTGTTCTTCAGGAACTCTGTGGCCAAGTATCCCTATGGGAATGTTCACATGGCACTCCGAGTTGGTCCTCTTGTCATTGAGAACGGAGTTTCACAGTAAGCAGTCCTCCGAGGTGTGAAACGAGTGGCCAACTTACATACCTTCTGCAGCACTAAAGGCGGCGCCTTAGTCTCTCTCCGAGAAATGCCTGTCTTCCACGAGCGCTTTCACCTTCAGACCCTGCCTGAGCGAGACTTGGCCATTGGGGGAGGTTCCGATCGTCCTCTATGGCAACGCAAGCGTCCAGTCACCGGCCGAAAGAGGTACAAGGCCATTATGAAGCAAGTCGTCGGTGTGCCATTCAGCGGCAACAATATTCTACCTCACGAGCAGGAACTCGAGGTTGTTCAAGACCTCTTGTCTGCTTGTAAGCAGCCATTTGATGACCCTGGTTTGCCTGCGTCTGACCAGCTCAAACTTCTCAACTCGGCACTTGAACCGGCTCTGGAGAGACTCAAAACTCTTCTTGGCTCGCGACTGAAGGTGTACCTTGGCAGTATCTCACAGCGTCTTCTGGACAGCAACGTGAAGCTTGCTTGGAGTGCGACAAGTAACAACTGTCAGACCTTCTGTAGCTCTCTTATTGACAGGGAGATTTTCGAACCTCTCGTCAACGGGGCACCTCCTAACTCATCAAAAGACACATACCCTCTCTACTGTATGAGTTTTGTGTGTCCAGACGAGGGTTACAAACGACGAGGTGTACGGACCAAGTTTGATGTTCCATTCGGACTCACAGAGGAATATATCTTGCGCTTCCACTTTGGTCGCCACGACGAGGCTGATATTGTCGATACATATCAAGAGTACTGGTACGACTGGGGTGCTTTTGGAAGCACATTATACAGATATCAAGACTTGTACCCCTGGGATTGTACAGAAGCTTACGGGCGATATCCAACCAAGTGTGGCGACTGTAACCTTGCCAAGCACGTCTGGGCATTCCCATTCGACTCTTGGTCTATTTCTTCTCATCATCTATCCAGAGATCGCTGCATGTACGCACCAGCACTGACGGATCAAAGCTTGACGGCCGTTGGCCAAAATGCCACCGCAAGTTCGTGGATGCGAAACAGACTTACCATCCTCTCAGCCATGACAGTTCTTCACCGGGCTGCCACAGCCATGGCTCACTCGCTCAAGTTTCAAAAATCCACTGCATGGCTACACAAGGGGCCCTCAGACACCATGCTCGACCCTTCTTTAGCAAGAGTCAAACTGGGTGGTATTCACCGTGCCCAGCCTTGCAGTCACTACTTTGAAGCCGGAGTGTACAGCCACTACTTCATTGCACCCTGGGCAGTTCTCACACGACCCAAACAGATCGAAGCGTACGAACTCCAGCGAGACGGCCGTGTCAACTTGCCCGATATACCTAGCACCATTCGGAAACCTCGTTTTCACAACCATGAAAGATGGGGCGAGTTCAACTATCTGGATTTCGCCGGCCAAACCTCCTTCATCGACGATGCCACAAACAGTCCTCCACCACACCACCACGTAGGCATGGACAAAGTAGACGGCTGCTACAGTGACTCCCACTTTAGTCCCACCAGCGAGACGCCCTGCCACATATGTGCCAGCGGGTGCGGAAGTTCGACGCGCAATGGTGCTGACTGTGCGAGTGCCGAGGCTATCAAGATGGCCGAGACGGCAACCGCAGCTGCTCTCGCTGCAGCAACCACCTATGCTTCACACTCGAGTTGTGGAGGGGGTAGCTCTAGCTGTGGAGGAGGTAGTTCTAGCTGTGGAGGAGGGTCTAGTTGTGGAGGAGGAGGAGGAAGCAGCTGTGGAAGTTCGTTTTAGTGACGAGCACAAGCCGTGTTGTTTGTGTGTGATTTGTGTGTAGCTGTGCCGGATTACGACTCAAATGAAGCCTTGCAATGAGGATACGTCCATATTTGATCCAAATCGACTTGCCGGTGACTTGCTGGTGACTTGCTGCTCACTTCCACCTTGCTTGCTATATCAGACATGGCCAATTCCATATCAAACAACCAGCTCTTCACACTGTCTCGATTTAGTAGATACAAGCTACAATAATTACGCGGTAGAACCATGTACCAAAGCTTGACATATCTATGTACACAACTCACAGTGCATGCTCATACTGGACCACTAGCTCTGAAAACCCTTCTCTGCACCAACTCGACCCCCTCATCGTGGACCAGTCAAGCACGATTCATGTCTGCTTAAGCGGGACATATGCTTATCAAGCTCGTGGCTGCTAGAAGCACTTAAAATCTGTATTCTTCGCCACTAGCCAAAGACGTTTCTATCATCACCACGGCCCGAGTGGTTTCTCTCGTCGGGGCTTGACATATGGATCCGCGGCATCATGTCGGTACGGTTAGCGCTTTGCCGGTTTTCTTTGACTGCAGAGTTTGATCTTGAGCGATTTACAAGTCTTGAGAAGTTTCTTTTTAAAAATCTTGAAGTGCTTGATGAATACAAGATTCAATATATCTCGGTGAACGTACTCACTAGTGAGACCACCGCTGCGACATAACCTAGGTACTGTTCAGCAACTGTAAAAATATTCTTCTACTCAAGCTACAATAACAAAAAATCACAAGCTTTCCATGATGCACACACTTTAAAGGGCCTCCACTTCTTTTGCAACCCTCTATCTTGATCCATCATCCACATCCGCTTTGACTTGTCGTAGAATACCCCACAACACAAACATGAGTCAAAGGTAAAAAGCCTCCACCTCAAACATCCACAGCAGCAAGGACGAAAATACTCAAGTCTGATGGAGCATGTGGTCAGCAGAAAAAGGACTGCACTAGCATGTCACTCAGTCGAAAACACTTGCTCAACGCCAAGACAGTAGACTCTGTAGGGTAGGGCAGGGCTCTTGTCCCCACCGCCACGTTGTGTTATGCTGTGAGGTGTGCCATGTGCCAGGTACCGCTAGTCAGGGCATCTATTGCTATGATTGGTTCTGTGTCCAAGTACCTGAAAGCCGTTGAGAGGCGAAAAAGTAAAGGTCAAACTTTATCCTTGGCCAGGTCATTTTGAATCAGCGATTGCAGCCACGACGAAAGTCTCTTCTGGCTGCTGCAATTAAGCAAACACATCCGATGGCTTGACGGGTTCTTGCGGCCCGCTACCGAACACGAGGATTCTTTTCCAACCACCCTCGTCACACGTGAAATGTTATCCCAACTTCCTCTAAAATCTCAGAAACTTGTTGAAAGCCTACTCATTGTACAACCACTGTGGGAAATTGTCACAAAGAAACAAATTGCCGCACGAGATCCACGGAAAAAGAGTCAAGATCCAAGCCCGACCTGCATTAGCACACCACCTACGCAGGTCCAGGGCACTCGTGGGCAACTGAGAGCCTATCGTCCAAGACCTGGTTGTCATGTCCCCATCATAGAGTAACATACCAAGAGCAGCGACGTAAGGAAGAAATCGTAAGCAAGGAACTGAAGAGATTTTACTCGGAGAGGGAAAAAGATCTGTTAACCAGGGTGGAGTATAGTTCCACTGACAATGCGACTTGGCTACGACCTTCTTTCAAGTCAAGAGGATCAGAGTCCTGTCGCAGACCTCTTCAATTGAAAATAAGCATCTGACACAAAGTCTGGGGGATATTAAGGAAGGTCAAAATAAATTTAAAATCAACCAGGTATTACGGGTTGACGAAATCCTAGAATTACAATCACAAAAGAGAAACAAATATATGAAGAAATGATATATATATCATGAATACTATGAATATATAGTTTAGAAAATGTAATAAATATGATCCCAAAATCAGTATCCAAGATGGCTCTGGATAACAGTTACATTCCGCGCACCGTAAACACCAGGTATAGATAGAATATGCCCAATCCTGTAAAATTCAAGTCTACTGAGACCTAGCTCGCAAAAGCATAGGCCATAAGCTATAGCACAGCTTAAGAGGAGTAGTCAATGTCGACAGTGAGGCGGGTCTTTCCGGGGTAGATGTTGAGACCAACACCATCGGCAGCCTCCATACCACCGAGGTAGGCGTTCTTGCCAGTGCCACCGGGGTTGATGGTGGAGCAGGTGCCATCACCGCAAACTCGGAGACCGGGGATTTCCATCTTCTCCTTAGCAGCGACGAGGCAAGAGGCGTCAGCACCGGACCAGCCCTTGTTGCGCTCGCTGCCGAAGTCGAACTCGAGCCAAGAACCGGCCCAGAGACCCATGGCGGTGGTGGGAACCTCGCCAGTAGCACAGGCGCAGCCACCCTGGGAGTTGGCATCGAAAGCAACGTCCTGGGAGCTATTGGCGTCAACGGTGAAGCTGAGGGGAGTGTTCTTCTTGAAGAAACCATCAATCAGGCCCAGGGGTCCGATCTTGTTCCAGCAGTAGCACTGCTTGGCCTCGTCGTGCGAGTTCTTGAAGGTGGTGACATAGTCGTACTTGTCAGCGATGGAGGAGTCGATAGTCATCATGTTGCAGCCGTAGTCGCCCTCGGCACCGACGTTGCCGGTAGAGGCAATGTCCTCAAGGGTGGCACGCTTGGCCTTCTTTCCACCACAGAAAGGCTTGTAAGAGGTGGAGCCAGAGCTGTGCTTCTTGCCCTTGTTGGTGTTGCCCTTGGACTGAGTGGCAGGGGAGGGTCCAGTGCTGGCCTCAGCCTTGGGGACAGCAGGAGCCTCGTACTGGGAAGTGGCAGCCTCGGGGGCGGCAACGACGGGGGCAGCGGTAGCAGGGGCAGCAGCAGCGGTGACAACCTGGGTAGCGTACTCGACAACGGTGACGGGCTTGTTGGCAACGACGAAATCGCGCTTGGCGTGGGCACGCTGGTGAGCGTGGCCACTGGGGTGAGCAGAGACACCAAGGGCGGCAGCCAGAACAACGGCGGAGGAAGAGAACTTCATTTTGACTGTTTTGAAAGTATTCGTGAAGTAGAAGTTGCTTTTAGTAGTATTTCCGGAATACGTCTTTTTGCCTTATATAAGGACTGGAAAGTAAGTTGGTTTAAGGGAGTGTTGGCAACGCGGAGCGCTGTGAATGAGTGACTGTAGGCAAAGGCCGTGATTCCAAAAAAGACTGAAGTGTGAGGAATTGAAGGAGAGACAGAAGAGGGAGGGAGATGAGGGTTATAAGGTGAGCAAGGGGGTGTGATGTGTGTGTCTGGGACTCCTTTCAACTTGATGTGAGTGGTGTGTGCCGACGCCATGTCTCTCGTCTGGCTCTTCCTGTCCGCATCTACAGATTGGCACACCCCCTGCATCTCAGCGTGCTCAGGTCCTCTTCCCCCCAAGGATGTTGAAAACCCTTGCTTCAAATTCCCACCTCCTTCTCTTGTCTCCCTGTCTCTCCGCCAAAATGCACTGTTGACTGTGGATCTGGGATGTGGGCGAGCCAGCAACGCTTCCACCGGCGCCGACGCCACGCCAATGCAGAAACGACACTAACCAAAGCGTCTTGGCCCACCACCCTTTCAGTACAATGCTCTTCCAATCAGCCAATCTGCTTCTGTAAATCCCAGGGGTAGAGGGGCCGATCCCTGTCAGGTACCAAGGCTGCTTGATTGGCCGATGCAACCTTTCCAGTCGTTCCGAACCCAAAATAGTCGATCAGCCTGTCTGCCAGCTTACTGCTTCTTGGGGGCCTCGTAGTCTCGTCGCTGGTCCACCGCCCAGAATCCGAACCCGTCAAAGACACCAGATCGCCGGCCGCGTCAGCAGGACCCGCGGGCCCATTCAGATGTAAAAGGATTATACGATGCTGGTTCCAGCGGTACACTAGGCCGGAAAGAAGCTAAATACTGAAAGGTGATCGCTGATCATCTTGGCTGGCTCTTGATTTGGTGATGAGCAGTGTGTTTGCTTTAAAGCGAAGAAATTGTTCATCTCAAAGAACGGCATGAATAACGTCGTGAGACCAGGGATGATATTTGATGACGAATAGCATGATGAAGAGCCTGGAGCCTCGAATATTGGGCAATCAACTGTTTTGTGTACTCCATCAAGTCACGAAATAGCAGGTATTCCGTAGATGCTCTCTATTTTGCGGAGGTCTTCCAATTTCGACCTGCAGTTGTATGCTTGTTCGTGGTTGCATCTTGTTCGTTGTGTCTTGGAGCCCGGCTGGTAGATGACTGAGTCGATGTCTGTCGTGGCATCCATGATCGATGCGGTGAATCAGTGCCTGAATACGTGGACGCATTGGATCGCCTGCAAGTTGTGGGCGGTAAATCGCTACGACCCATCACAATGGCCCGATGAGCACTGGTGTAAACGGGGTCCAACGCTGTATCATCAACCGCTGTGGCAGATCGTACTGGGCGTTAGTCCGTTATTCCCAAGCTTCCAAACCTTCTCTCTACCATCCCATCCCATCTGCAAATTCTCCGTGCCATGTCCCATTCGCTAAGTGGCGGGCGCCCTCTCCCTCACCGTTCGATCCGTAGTTGGCGTGTTTCGTAGTGCTCTGTCCTGTCCCGGACGACGCTTGACGCCTCAGCCGCCTCCTTTCCAAACAATAAACAAAAGCAAACCAGACCAAATTAAACACTTTCGCTTGCCGCCATTGGAATGCCGCTTGGCCAGAGCCCAGAAGGCGACAATTCGATGGTTCCTAGGGGCCTGAGGAAATGAGGCAGCCTAGCCACTCACAACTCGGAAGAGACTCTTGGCCTGACTCGAGAAAGTGAGGCCTGGGCTGAAGTCGATCTTGATTTAGCAGGCGGTGGGTAATGGCAGATCTTTTCATGACACGAACGTGCCATTGTTTGATGGTATCACCCTGTCTCTCAATTAGGACAAAGGAATGCCCTGATTAGAGATGTTATGCAAAAAGACATCCAAAGCCCGGCTTATGAAAACCCCCAAATACTTTATCTTCCCGATCTTCTACAGTTGCTGTGATCGCTCTTCTCCGTTGCCTTCTCAAAACTCCTGATGGCTCATTTTGGGAAAGCCAATAACAAATGAGGACCCCAGCAACAGGGGGTGGTAGTCGGCTCTAAGGCCTGTATCAAGCTTTCACCCATGCAATACTTTAATATACTCTTCTCGCTCAACCTCGCATGCATTTAATTTCGTAAGTTGGTGAGAATAAACCGGCATCATTTAGTCTTAGGGTCTGCATGAGGCAATCAGTCGCAGTACGTACGTATTTCTTCCCGAAAAGGTCCTTGCAATGCATCCGCATATCAACATTCGTCTTTGTCTCACTACAAAGCTTGACTGTCTCAGTCTCATTTCTCGTGGACAAAGGCTCCCCCGTCACTCATTTATCGCCCACAGACAACAAAACCTCGGTTGAGCCATCAACTGGTATCAACTACTACCTAATACATGGGGTATTTCTATCCATAGTTGAGTGCTGTGGATATCTAGATACCTTAGGTAGATGGATTGGGTTGTGGAGAACCTTTGTTCCAAGGTTGCTATTTCTGGCATCTCTGTTGTCAGATAACCTTTCAGGGTTTGTAGCCAGCGAGATTGGACGTTAACAAAATTTAATGTCATGCTATAGTCGGAAAAGGGGCAAGCGTGTGCGAAGAATTGATCACCGTTGCATCCATGTTACACCAGGAGATTTAAAGTGAATGCCCCGGTTCCGGCTTCAACATGGGGCTCCGGGAAGACTACAAGATCAACAGTGAAACAGTTCATGGCTGGAAGCGGTTGACTGGACACAATCCGAGAGCAACGCCACGATCCACCCAAGTCAGGAGCTAATTAGTAGATCATGGCTTGATAGTTTAGATGGGAACCTAATCTATCCGCGATTGCTGCCGTCAGACATTATTGCTCTGTACTCCGTAGTCCACGCTCAATTCAATCTTAGGAGATCTGCATGGCCAGCCAGCTGTCTCAATCGCGTGGCCACCCATCCAATCTAGACAAACACGAGAGGCACTATCCCTATCCGTACATCAGAAGTAGTTCCTCATAGCATCCTCATACCCTGTACCCCCCTTCAGATCATGCCCAAACTTGGCGTGGACGTCGAGAACTTGTCGGATATGTCGCATGCTGAGCGCCTCGCCCTTGGTAACGGCGAGATCTTGAGCTGAGCCTACCACGTTCTTGATCTCACGCCCATTCAAATCCCGCTTCGATAGTGTAATAAGGTCGTCTTCTGTCAACGGCTCTACCTTAAGCTTGCCCAGCTCCCGAACACGGTCCAGAAACATCTTGAAGATGGTTCGTTTCGCTTTGGAATTGAGATTCTCGTATCGCAAAGCGATATGTATTCGTGACTGGAACGCTTCGTCGAATGTCTAATATGCCACAGAGTTAGTATCTACATGCAAACAATCACTAAAGCTTCTTGGATTCGCACCTCTACCCTGTTGGTAGTGAGGAATAGGATTCCCTGGAAATACTCCAATTGTCGGAGAAAGATGCTCACCAACGCATTGCGATGGATTTCATGCATGTTGCGTTTTTCCAGGAACACGTCCGCTTCATCCAGCAGGAGAATAGCACCCCATGCATGGCAGATATCCAGAATCTTCTGCAGCTCTACCTCAAGGAATCGCGAGTCCGTCCCCAGTTCTCCAGCGGATGCCATATATAGGGGACATTGTAGCAGCTCACCAATGCCCTCTGCAGTGAGTGTCTTGCCAGTTCCAGGAGGCCCATGTAAGACAGCTGCCAGACTGTTAGTTTCTTCCCTTTGAGAGATTGCAATCGTATCACTTACTGACGAGGCCCTTTCCTTTTCCCTGAATTACATCATCGATGGTGTTGGCTGCGTGGTACTTGCGTGATGTGACAAGAGCCTTGATCAGTTCTTTGGTATCAGCCTCGAGAACCAGCGAATCCCAAGCCTTCTCATTCCACTCAATATCATTAACACCAGAAACGGCCAGCTCAAGCCACTGCTTTTCTGAAAAGGCAAAGCCAAGCACCACTGGCGAGGCGATGAGATACTCTTCATCAGTGAACTCAAGAGCATCGTCATCTCCATCCTCTGCGACCTCGCCCTTCTTGGACGGAAGCCTGTCAAGTTCGACTTCCTCTGGTTCCTCTTCGGTCATGTGCTTAGGGAGTCGTATCATTCGCGTCTCGCCGTCAGAGTCCTTGTATACTTTCGTGACATACTTGACCTTTTCTCCATCCTCGGAGTCCGAGCACTCGGAGCAGCCCTTAGAGTCAGAGTCCGAATCATCATCGTCGCAGAGGATATCTGGGTCCTTGGGCTTGACAGTCGAGACGTTGTAGTTGGGATTGATCCTACGGAAGATAGTGGGATCGATCATGACCCGGCTAGGCTGGATGTTGAACTTCATGACAGCCCCCTTCTTACGCTTCATGAACGCAATCCCTTGATAGCTTTTATAGTGAACGCCACTCAGCGACACAAACTTCTTGCCTCGCTCTATCAAGTCGCGGCGGAGCTTGTCTTCGTTCCGGTGGTACTGCAGCGGATAACAAGAGAGGCTAGTAATCTTTTTGGCGCCTTGGAACTCTTCCATCTCTACAGACATATTACCGTAGCCAAAGCGCTTGCCGTCAAACTCGAAGTACTTTCCACCAACGTGGTAGAAATCTCCCTTGATAACGCTGTGGTGGAGATGTGCCACTTCGACCTTGAACACCCGAGGTTCAGTCGTGCTTCCGTATGTTGTGGTATAGGCCAGTGTATTGGGCTTCCACAGTGCCCAAAGCAAGTCAAACGTGATGAGACCACTCTCCAACATAGGGTAGAGACTTTCCTTTGTAGACTTAAAATCATGATTAATGTATTTGATCATTACCTTAAGGTGCTTTCTCTTGTCGTTGAGGCGCTCCTTATTCTTCTTTTGGGACTTTTTCGAATTTCCAGCGGGTTTGGCTTTGCGCAGCGCTCTCAGATGATGGCGTATATCTTGCAGATACCTATTTCAAGGCTCAGTAAAACACCCAAAATGACTGTCCACGATTACTCACAAGAATAAGACATTCGGGCTGATTCTAGGTATTTCATCCACCAGGCTGAGACCCTCGACGTTGCCCATGATATCCTGCAAACATTCACGAAGAAGTTTACTCTTAATATCAACCACAGTGGCCCGGTACTTACCTTCCCAGTCAAAAGTTCGGCGAACATGAAAGATAAAATCTTCGTATTGAGAATCGGTATCTGCATCAGCTGTATCCTGCAGCTTGTAGTTGTGGATATTGTTATCCCATACTTGATCCACCCTCTTGTATGTTGGTTTCTTAGTCTTTTGATTCTTGGACTTCTTGCTCCCTGAACTACGGTCCTTAGTGTCGTCATCAAGGTCGCTGCTTTGAAGCTCAGACAGTTTAGGAAGCCCTCGAGGGGGCAGGTGCCTGCCACGCCTGGCAGTGGTAGATACTGAATCCAGAGGGGGTGGAGGCGTCAGTAAATGATGCTGGAAAGAATACGGGGTTGCATAGGAGGCGCCATAAGAGGTAATGCTGTTTGAGTGAGCTAGTTGCTGCTGCAATTGGGTGAACTGGAGCTCCAGTGCTTTGAACTGGCTTTTGAGTTTCGAAGAGGACTTCTTGTTCTTTTTGTTTTCTGCTTCGTTGTCTGATGAAGAGTCAGAAACGGATGGGGCGAGCTCGTTGTCTGAATCAGAGTCGGAGTAGGAGTCGGAATCTGAATCGGAATCTGGATCGGAACCAGAAACGACCTTGGACTGCTTTTTAATCTTGCCTTTCTTTTTCTCTTTTGTCGACTTCTCGGCTGACGTCTTCTTGCCTGACCTCTTCTTTTGGGTAAGTTTCTTGTTCTTGGTGTTGCTCCTCACACCGGTATCTTTCTTGGAACCCGAGGCCACTGTCGAAGCCTTATCCTCATCCACATCAGAGGCGGCAGCGGCAGCGGCACTAGAGCTATCAGAACACTCGACATCGCCTTTTTCTAGTGCCGATTCGGCATCCTTTTCCTTTCCCTTATTTTTCTTGTGGCTCTTCTTTGAGCTAGCGCTGCTCTTGGGAGTTCCATCTGAGGGCTCAGAAGAAGCTGTAGCGGGGCTTATCGGTTCTGCTTCTGAAGCTCTGGTGGCATCGGATCCGTGTTGCGATGACTTCTGATTTGACTTTGGGCTGCCTTGGCGATCCGATGGAACGATCGACTCTGTGTTTTCCATGACGTGGCAGGGTTAAACGCGAAAAGACGAAAAGTAATCTCTTTTGACGAGAACAAGATCGCAGCGATGGTGTTTTCCCACAGATTAGGGAAAATACTTGTCTCGTGTTGGAGAGATGGAGAGAAAGAGTGATTAAATTTGAAGCTGGAGTAAACAGATATTTGCCAAAGTGCAATCTTGGCAGCTCTTTGTTCACCAAGATGCCTAAATGGTCTGATGCAGTGTGCCTTGGGCAAACACTGGCTTTGGCTAGGTTCGATGCCAACAAAGACGGCCCCTGACAATGAAGACGGCGAAACAAAGCGGATACTCCGCTTGATAGCGACCGCGTGTTGTTTGGGTGAGCTTGCAGTTGACTTGTGGAGGACAGGCAGTCGCTGATAGAGCTGATGCTTTTGTAAGTTCGCTCAAGTGGCATGCAAGTTTGGATGATGGAGGGTAAAGATCGTTGTCAAATGAAAGAATGAGTTAGCCCAGTCTTTGAGAAAACAGGATCGATAAGTAGTAGAAAAGAATGAAAGAAGCTGGAGGAGAGTTGGAGTGTCTCCAAAAGCCTGAGGTTGCGTCGTACCTACCTTCCTCTAGAATGAAGCGAGGGATAGACCCATTGGCCGCACACGTTGGTCATCAGGCGTTAGAAGCAACATGAGAACAACAGAACGAGGCCAGTCAATGCAGGCACGACCTGCACAAAAGCCACAAGGGAAGTGAGCATTTTATTGGATAGACATAACTCAATGATCAAGCTTCCACCACATAATTACACCGATCTCTGGGCGCGTTGCAGTCGGCAAGATGATGTATAGACGAGTTTGCTGCAAACACATCAGGTAACCGTGATGCGCTGTCAGCTTCTATGCTGCCTAGAGCATCATGTTATGAGAATTCTAACAGCGAAAGTCATAGGTTAGCCTGAACTAGCGATGGAGAGGAGTCTACACTGAGTAAGTCACATGGATCATCCATCAGCTACCCTAATGTCAAGTGTACCTGGAAGGGGCAGGCCAGAGGCGAACGGAAGTACGGTGGATGCCAAGATACCTCTAGCTACTACAATTCATAACCGATGGCAGTTGATGATCGTCAGCCTCAAATTTTGAACGGCTACGAATTTCAAGGTTTCACCACAGATGGACAACATCCGATCGAAACATTGGCTAAGTGTAAAAATGATATCGCACACCTTCAGTCGCTCCCACTAGACTGTCCTGTGCTCGGTAAATATCACTACCAACAACACAAACTATTCACATCCTGCACGTCAACCGCCTTACCTTTTTCTTAGGCATCCCGTGAACGATCATCCCGCAAAGAAACTATCCACCCCAGCAACCAGTCTCTGATCCCTTGCTGGTTACTAATACCCACTTCAGCTACTGTCAAGCTTACCCATCGTGCCAACAATGAAATATGGAGCCTGAGAGAGAATCTATTGGCAGCAGGTGATGGTATTCCAAGATTGAGTGTGACCTGGCGTTGAAATCGGGTTCGTTGAATAGCCCTGCTCGTATCGGTACAATGCAAGGACTATCCAATACGATAAATGACAAGAACGAAGCTGGTGAGTTGGACTTTTTCCCCTTTCCTGCAGCGAACCATATGCAGTGCTTGTGTTCATCTTGGGAGGCATGAGAGCAATAGTCCTCTACAACGAATATTACGTTTTGTTCAAGTCTTGATGCGCTGGCGATGTGCAGACATCGGCCACAGCATGAAGCAACAGACAAACACCATCCCGCAGTGTCACTTCATTGAACAATCAAGACGATAATTTTAGTATGCATGGGATAAGCAGTCAATCCTGTCTAGGTAGGTACATGGGCTAACGGGGACTGTAACGATTTTGGGGGAAAGTGTATTACGCTGAGACGTGGGTACCTCTTCACATGATTCCGTCTACAGAGTACTACATAAGTTACTGGGCATCTAATCCTCAGGCTGGTAGTACATTCCTGTTGGGTGCAATCACAAACAAGAAGATATCGGCCAACGGACCTAATTGGCCTTTGAAAACAGAACACAAAGAGACGGGAGCGACAACATGGATGAACAAATGTTGGTTGATGTTTCAGTCTTGCACTGAGTTATTATTGGATCGAGATCGAATCATGATACAAGCATTGGCCAAGGATAACCAAGAAAAAACCTGGTCTGGAATCACAACCCCTCCCCACTCGCGAGCTATGAGCCACTCTATCTTGATCAAGTCAAGCCCGGCCGAGCATCAAAACGAGCAGAGCTTTATACCAATGAATTATAGCTGTCAGAAAGTGTAAGAAACTTCCAATTGAGAGAGATGCTGTCAAGACCGACTTGCAGGAGTCGCGTCGTTATAGTCAATGATCGTCTTGAATTTCTAGCGCGCCCCGCGACGGGGAATTCTGCAAGCACAAATAAACTATGGGGCCAAGCTTTGAACTTGGAAAGCACTGACCCCTTTGACTGCATTAGTGAGCCAATCGCCAGCCTCTGCGACGTCATATCGGTCCAGGTCACAAATGGAAAGATAGCTCCCTTCCCAACTAAGCAAGGCCAAAGAGCCGAACCTGGACTTTGGCGAAGAAGGGCACTCGCACACTCTTCTCTTCTTCCCATTCTGAGAGGAATTGCCTGGGCTTAGCTTTTGAATCTTGCAAGCTGCAGTCGCCCGTCAATTGCTGTGCGAAGATTTTCCTGAGACAGTATCGCCTTGAGACCTCAACTCGGGTAGTTTGGTCCGTTGCGACACAGCTTCGCGTTTTTGGAACCGCGCAGATTGCGAGACTACACAAACATCACAGAAATCTTCGGGTCAACGCTCCAAACACTCCTAGGATATCTACCACTCAAGCAAATAGTTCATCATGCCTAGCCCTTGGGATCGCCTCAAGGGTATCTTTACCAATGGCGCCAACGGATCGGGTCGTCGCGAATGGCTTCACGAAGAAGAGAGAGCCCGTATGTAGTTCCGTCGATTGAAGGAGGGCCATCCAGTTAACCTTTTTTATCAGTTCTGCCCAATCATAGAAATCAGAGCATCGCCTCTGCCATCCCACCTAACGAGGTCATGAAGGTTTGTCTGCGACTGCGACACTTGATCCGCGAATGCGTTCCGTGCGAGCTTGAAGAAAGCGCTATCACGCGATCCCACAGCACTGTCATCACCAAACATGTTGTACAAGCGGCCAGGGAGGCTGGTGGAGAGAAATACCGCTCGTGTGTTGTATGTTGAATCCTCCCTAATGGCTTTCAACATGTCATGCTGACCTTGCGCTTATTAGGTTTATGCTTTGTTGGTCAACATGCGATGGTTCAAACGCGAAGCAATCGCCGAGTTGTGGGATGCTGACCTTCACGATCTTCGTGCTGTCGCATGTACTGTTGTTGCCAAGCAAATGTAGGTCTTGGTTCATCCGCTGGTTGAGTAACCATCAACTAACCCTGAATAGCATTGAAGGAGAAGAGGACCTCGAATATCTGCTTCATCATGTCCTTCTCCGCCGATACTCTTTCCTTATTGACAAGGTTGCCACCGCTCCAACCAATGTCATCGAAAAAGCTGTGGACCTCCACGCAGTCCGAGTCATTGGGTCTTCTGGTTACCAAAAATGCATCCAATACCTCTGGCGTGGCTGGCTGGTTCAAGACGAAGACGACCCTTCTGAATTTGTCGACTACAAGAACAAAGCCAACACTGGCTTCTTGGTTCACATGGACCCTGATCGTATGCGTTCCCCTCGCTATCAGAACGCCGCCCAGCTCCTATTTTCCATCATCTACCTTGGCTTGTACACAGCTGCAGTCAATTCTGCGAACGCATCAGGAGTGCTTGATGGCGCTGAAATCGCACTCTACATCTTCACTTTTGCCTATGTTTGCGACGAGTGCCTCAAGTACTATAAAGCTGGCTATCACATCTTGGGCTTCTGGAACGTTTTCAATTTCGTTCTTTATACTTTCTTGACGGTGTCTTTAATCATGCGTGTTATAGGACAACTGTATTGGGACAACGGCCCTGTGTTTAAGAAGTACAACGAGCTCAGCTATAACCTGCTGTCGTTTGTCGCGCCTATGTTCTGGTCTCGTCTCCTGCTATATTTTGACAGCTTCCGATTCTTTGGGGCTATGCTTGTTGTGTTGAAGGTTATGATGAAGGAATCGCTCATTTTCTTCGCATTGCTCATGATCGTCATTGTTGGCTTCCTTCAGGCCTTCATTGGTTTGGATATCGCCGACGACAACGTTCTTGGAGACACCTGGTTCATTATTGAGGCAATGCTGAAGGCCATCATGCAAAGTCCCGAGTTTGATGGTTTCGAGGATTTTGGTCACCCCTTTGGTTTGATTCTCTACTACTGCTTTACTTTTGTTGTCATGGTAAGTCAAGACAAGCCTGAATATGAAAATGCCAATTCTGACGAGATGCTATAGATCATTCTCCTAAACATCCTTATTGCACTTTACAACTCAGCCTACGAGGATATTTACGAGAATGCCGATGATGAATACCTGGCGTTGTTTGCACAGAAGACAATGCAGTTCGTCAGAGCGCCCGATGAGAATGTCTATATCGCCCCTTTCAACCTCGTCGAGATGGTCATCTCAGCCCTATTCGAATGGTGGATGCCCAAGTCCACATACGAATTTATCAACGACTGTGTTATGGCTACTCTATACTCTCCTCTTCTCTTCGTGGCAGCTTGGAACGAGCGACGCGACGCCCGTAAGATCCGACGTAATCGCTCGCGAGGTGAGGAGGATGACGATCAGATTCACGAGTGGGAACAATTCAACGAGGACCTCGACATGGAAGCCGAAGGCTGGACTAAAACTTGCGAGAGCGCAAAGCCTAATGTGGAGGATGAACCTGCCGTTCTCGAAGTGCGAAAGCTACGAGCCGAACTAGATGAGCTCAAGACCATGCTTTGGCAGATCACCGACACCATAAAAGGAAACGATGATGAGACTGTAACTGGCTCGAAGAGCGGAAAATCACCCGAATCGAAGGACGAAGACGCCCAAGAGGCATCAGAAACTGCTGAAAGTCAAGATTCACCTGAGGTATCCGACGCCCCAGAGGCAGGGGCGACTTCTGGCGATAACAAACAGAGCAAGAAGAAGAACAAGAAGAACAAGAAGAAGGGATCTAGCTCCAGTAGCTAGAGGTTAGGATCAAGCACTGGCTGGTTTTCTTCACGATGTTAATGGGCATTATGGCTATGTGAGGGCTCAGGGACTTTCCTTGGGTGGTAGCCTTTTGTGTAATGCTTACTTGGGTATTTTGGGCGATTTGTGTTCCTTAACAAGTGGCTATAGTGTTGCGTGTATTCCTAATCTTGCTGAAATGATATCCGTCACACTCAATCCCTGATACGGTTACAGCCATGTGTCAGGCTGGTGCACCCAAGACCCTGAAGACTCAGCGCTCCTTAAGGCCGACAGGATTTCCCTAGTCAACATCGAAATCAAGTTGTGATCCACAATATAGTAGAATCGTCTTTTGTAAACTATGGAGAATTTCTTCAACAATTCTGCATCCAAATCAAACTTAATTACAGGCTGTGAAAGCACCATTTACAAAGTTCGCATCATGATCGCATAGCCTGAACACCCTGAGACTCCCGCGCTACTGAGTAAACGACGGCAGGGGTGTTATTGGTCCCGTCCAGGTTGAATTGATGCGTGATATGAATCTTTCTGTCCGTGGGGGAAAGCCCTTCATCCAGCCCCTCGCAGGTATCTGCTTCAAGTTGCTTCTCTACTCAGTGGTGTCTTCCTTTGCAGGCGGAAAGAATCTCCTACAAAGGCCAAGAAGTCAGTTACAGTATGTAGAATGGGGGGCCAACAAGCTTACGGAATGGTCTCGTTGTATGCGTTCACATCGGGTGGGACAAATGTGACAAACACCACTCTAAGAAGTTTACTACCCTCTTCACTGTCGAGAAACTCTCTTACCGTCCTGCATGCGATCTCAGCAGCAGAGGAATTCGGGAATCCGTAGATACCTGTACTGACAGCACTGAATGCGACAGTCTGTAAATTTTCCTTCACAGCAACCCTTAGACTCTCGCGGTAACACTTCTCGAGACTCTTCCGGGGATTAGGGTCTGAATAGTAAACTGGTCCGACGGTGTGAATGACATGCTTTGCGGGGAGGTTGTAACCCTTCGTGATGACAGCTTGGCCAGTCTTGATGGGGCCCAATGGTTTGCACTCTTCGCGTAGTTCAGGGCCAGCAGCGTCGTGGATGGCGCCGTCAACACCACCGCCACCTTGGAGGGATGGTTTTGCAGCATTGACGATGGCGTCGAGACGTAGTTTGGTGATGTCGCCGCGAACCAAGCCAACGCGCTCATTGATGGAGTCACTGGCAGAATAGTCGGACTGCTTTTTGGAAGTAAGGGCGGCTTGGGAGAGGGCAGATTCAGGGTTGCGGTAAAGTTGGGTGAGACTGGGGATCTCGCCAACGCCTCGAGTAGCCATTGCGATGGATCTCTTGGCGAACATGAAAGTAAAGAGGTTGTGACGGATTTGTTGATGACAGTCTAGGAAGACTGAACTGCAGATGGTCAGAATCTGAATGGCCAACGAGTGAGTAGCTGAGTTTATGTACCTTGATAAATACCTTGCTGTCTGATGCCCTTGCTTCGCTGCGCAGAAGTAGCAATGTGAGTCTGGGTACACTCTGATGGGGATATGCTATGATGCAATATTTACGGCGAAGAGTCGAGAAGAGAAGAACAAAGAATAAGCAGAGAATTGGTCGTGCGGGGGTAGGAGGATGAGAAAAATAAGTCAGGAGGTGAGTTTTGGCTGCGCGGTAGTTATTTCTCTTCTTTGTTTCTTTGTTCCTCAAAAAGGGAAAACATGACAATAGGAAGCAATGACCTACGTTGGATCCTTCCATGAAGTGAGGCTCAGGTGGGACTGGCCCGTTTCTGGAAGCTTGGATAGAGGGGCAACATCCCTGTACCCGTAGTTGAGGGGCTATTCATCCAAGCCTCGATCTCGCCAAGATTTGGTCCTCAATTGACAACTTATACCAGATCAATACCTCAAGATAAAAGACGGCTCTATCATTACTTAGGTGATTCAAGAGACTCCATTACTTGCAAAATACAAGATATGGGTAAGTCGGTTTATTGAATCTCTGGCAGTATCCTGATATAGTATACAAACATAAAAACCCTTGACCCGATGGACAATCCATCTGCAAATTAACAAGCCTATTCGATTATAATATACCGATACGTAGAAACAAAACGTTGTTGGCATATGATTGCAAACTCCATCTAACTCTAGACACAAGAAATACAAACTAAATAAGCGCAATTGACTATCAGATCTAACCACTCGATCGTCCAAAGCCCGGGATGATATCTC
This sequence comes from Fusarium heterosporum, assembly GCA_013396295.1. NCBI lineage: Eukaryota > Fungi > Ascomycota > Sordariomycetes > Hypocreales > Nectriaceae > Fusarium > Fusarium heterosporum. The sequence goes on along the minus strand of JAAGWQ010000109.1, from coordinate 72,681 downwards.
GCCAACTCCATGGCCGTGCTTTCTCCACGACTTTGGCTCTCCTCTCCTTCAGTTCAATGTCCAACTTCCGCTTCTTGACGTCGACAGGGGCCCAACTTGACCTTCGCTTCAAGCCCTGCGTTTTCTTCGGGCCCTCAAATCTCTTAGAGAACAGAGCATCACTGCTACCACTGCTCAATTGCTCGCTCTCGGCATCCGAAGTCTCAGTGGGTGTAGTTTCGCTGCTGTATCCCCCTCGACGCTCTTCGATGTCTGATATATCAGTATCGCTGCTGCTGTATTCAAAGCCCGACACGGCCGTGACACGATTTGCGAACCCTGAGAAGTCTGCCATATCGACATCATTATACCCCGTGCCTGGTGGTACCGGCAAATTGCTAATTGCTGCTGGAGGTGGATTCTGATCAGTTTGAGACTGCTGCTGCCACAACTGATCGATATCTCCAAGAGGGCCGGCTCCGAGGGGAGTTCCATGTCCTTCTACCCGTTCTCGGGGATACGTGTCGGTCAAGGTTACAGGATCTCTCATGGGAAGTGATGTCGCAGCTGCGTTCTTGAGATCTTCAGTGACTGTCTCACGAATAGCATATGGATGAGGCATAATGCCGTGGGCTGCTGCAGGCGCATTCCCCAGGCGTCCGTTTGCCCAGGCTGCCAGATCGGCTGCACTGTTGGCCTTCCATGCAGACGGTTGACCTGGCTGACTCGAAGGGAAAGGAGAGCTTGTTCCCGATGAATACGAAGCAAACGGAGAGCTAGCAGTGCTGAAAGATTGCCCATTGCCCAACGGTATGGCTTGATTCCCCATGCTCATGTGTTGGAACTTGGAAGGAATAGCAGGTGGCTCACTCGCCTGTTCTGTTGCAACTTCTTGCAATGACGGAAGTTTCTCACGCAAGGTGCCTTTGATTCGGTTCATCTTTTCGTCCTTTGCGTGTCTATCGTCCTGGTCCAAGCGCGTAGCCAGTTTCCTCACCACGTCAAGGTTGAAGATACCTGTGGATGGTCCCTTGATGTTCCGATCCCGAGCATTGTCACCTGGGCCATCATCTAGAGTTCCGGACAAGCGTTGGGCAATGGCCAGCTCATCGGGATCCATCCCTGGCAGAGCGATCTTGTACCCTCCTAGGTTGAGTAACGCATGGAAACGCCGTTTGAACTCGGTCAAATCTTGCAATTGATGCTCTTTCAGATTCATCATCTCCTTTTTAGCCAAGAAATAGAACCTTTGGTGCGGTTTTCGATTTGACTTGCGTAGCATAGGCATCGTCCTCAAAAGGTCGCGCCAGTTGTCCACGTACTGAGTATCGTCCAGGCACAACAATCGCACAATGTCATCGGCTCTTTGACCGAGATTCAATGCTCGCTGATGCCAGTCACCCTCCATCAGCTTAATTCTTTGGTCCGAAAACTCGAAAGCCGCGACAAGATTTTGGACCAATGTCACCATATCAACGACTCGTTGGCGCCAAACCTGGATATGTCCATGAGCATAATAGAAGTAGAGCTCCCAGAATGTACTCCCCAGGTGGTATAACTCGCAGATCATACTTTCCATATGCGCAAGCTCTCTTTCGAAAATACGCACAAAGTCAACGAGTCTCGGCATCAGGCGCCGCTCATAGCTCTCAACGGTGCTTCTCTTCACTTGCTCGGTCCAATCTTCATGAACGCTTTGTTCAAGTACATTGGCAAGAAGAGACGATTGGTAATCGGGATACCTTCCCAAGTCGTTCCAAGCATTCTCCCAGGTCCCGTGGAGAAACAGGAGTACGGCGTTGTCACCGGTCGAATCGAATTCTTGAGCAAAGTATGCCGCAAACTCACAGAGGATCATAAGAGCCTCGCTGCCAAGATCGCGCCAAATTTTGTCCCGATCGTTCCATGCCAGCTGATCATCCTTGAACCGAACAATCATGAGATCGAAATCACATGCTTCAGTGACAAGGTTATTCAAGTAGCTGTGAAGGAGATAGTTATCAGCGGCCACTCTCCTCATGTAGTGGAATAACCATTCCTTGTTTTCATCTGAACCTAAATGGATTTGTGACCAATCTTCGTACGAAACATTAGTGAAGGCAACATCCATAGGGTTGTAGCTGATTTTGTGAGGTCTTTTCGAGGATTCTCTCAAAGTAGCTGTGCCATATCTACGGATCGATACGTCCCAAAAGGTGTTCGTGAAGTATTTCTTGACGTCCTCAAAGCGAACGAAGTGATTGATTCGGAAACCTCGGATATACGGCCTCGTAAGGAACGGCGGCCAGTTCAATCCACCCTCCGGATGAGTACAATGAGCGACAAGACCACCCGCTGTTTGTAGCAACGGAGGTCTCTCGTTTACACTCAGAGATGAGTGTACCCAGGACCAGTAACCGCCTCCAAGAACCTATCACGTCGTCCCTGTTAGATTCTTCAAGGGTCGGGGTCTGGTGTTAAGACTTACGTGGGTTTCAAAGGCGTGTCCGACCTCGGTCGAGGCGTCGTTTTCAAAATAGGGCTCTTCATAATGATCGCCGTGGACTGGATCAAGTAGTTCTCCTGCTAAAGTATTACACGCTACGACTTGACGAGAGGTTGTGATTCCGACTGAGCTAGGATCTCTTATCCACTTGTGGGCGGCGGTGTTGAATGCATGCTGTTTGATTTCTATCAGTAATTCATGTTGATCAATGGCGATAGACCCGAGAACTCACCATCATCTCGTGGGCTAGAGTGGTTGCGAGCATCAAACTCGCCATCAACTTCTCGCTCTTGGTATACTTGTCGACTATAAGTGGCCAAACCATTTCGCAATCAATATCGACACTGATTTTGTCTCCCTGGTTGAAAAAGACGGGAGCCCTTTGACGGCCACTGATGTGTTGTTTTGCCTTTCCATCGAAGTCGAAGCCACTACCCAGCCTGATCTCAAAGATTTGATATAGCACCTCGAAATTGGCAGCCCAAACATCAACGCCGGTATCTTTCAGTTGTTTTGCTCCGTAGACCCTTGTTGGATCCACAGGGTTGATATCCCGCACAAACTTGAGTTTCCTCAACCTGCCTTGATCTTTCTGTCTGAGAAACAAGTCATCATCAACCCACAATCTGTTTGTGATGTCTTGAAGACCGAGGATAAAGCTATCGTCCAGCATCAAGAACCTTGTGGCGAGTTGGAGAGCTGGCTGCATGGCACCCCAAACTCGGTCATTTGTCTAGAGTCGTCAGTAATATGAAGCATCGTTTTTCAATATTCCACATACCCTGGGATCCCATTCCTCACGTTGGCCGTCTAGCGTGTACATGTAACGAGGCCAATCCTTCGAGTGTCCAAATTTCCTAGTATCTAGCCATCGATCGCGGGCAAAAAGCCTTGAAACACACGTCAGTATCACTCGTAAAACATTTAAGGTTAAATTTACTCATATAAAGGCCCAGAGAGTTCACTATCTTCGGTGTTCGACATGGTGAAATACCCTTCGGCATGTATCTGGTGCTTGTTAGTTAATGCTACAAGTGAGGAAATCGCATCCTGTTGGCTCGTAGAACTCACTTCATCCATTGTCAAGCTTCCGAACAGGATGGTCTGCCAGTTTTCGTCTACGATAAGGTCTTCGTACTGCTGCATGTATTGTTGTTCAACTTCGCTTAGACTCTGCAAATCTGGCCTCGTTCTCTCCATATATTCTTCGATACCCTCTCCTGCTTGCTGTGCCAATTGCTCAAAACGTTCGAATAACTGTTTCCCGGTCTTGATTTCTGCGTTGGCATGAAAAAGCCGCCGACCCTCGGCCCTGGTGGGTGACGTTCTTGAACGACCATCTGTCCGACCAGGGAAAATGCTGAATCGTTGTGCATAAGTACTTGGGTTTTGAAACTGGTCTCGAGGTAGTAGAGCAGGACGTAGTCTGTCAAAGATTGCATCTCGGATCTTAAAGACAGACTTTTCTCGCTGGGGACCTTCATCCTGCCAATCTGGATCCGTCCATGCCGGGCAGTATTGAATGAAGTCGTAATGTCCTTGTGCTGGGATCTTGGGCGGGGCTCTCGGCTGATTCTGCCCTAAGTTGGAGGTCATGGCTAGATCAGTGGAAGGTTATAGTATAAGAAATCAAAATGAACAGCTGATCCGAAAAGGAGATGGTCTTTGATGTTTGTATCAGTCCAGAAGATCAGACTGTGGATGACATTATGGCCCAAGGGATATAGATATACAGACATGATGGACGATACTACGATCCTGCTGGCTGCAACAATTTCCGAAAATAGGGCCCCCGCCTGAACAAAGAAATCTGCCTATAGAATAGGATCCATGTGGTCAAAAGAAGCCGATTTAGGGTCACTCTAAACTCGGCTTTAGGATCTCTGAGTATGAATAACAAGGAGCAGACAACAAAGGGCAGGGCGGTAACGACGCCCCCTATGGCCCATGATTGGATTGGCCGAGGACGCTCGAGAGTATCATAAATGAACAAAGGCAGAGGAAATTGGCTCGAACAAACTGATCTTTCCATTTAAAACTTGTTATGCTAAATCATCATACAGAACAGCCCTGAAGGGGGTTACGAGAGATCTCAGAAATGGCAATTTGCAGTCTGAACTAAACAGTATTGTTCCATGCAATTGTGTGGTTTAAAGCGATGCATATAGTGTTGACAATAAGCTTAACATCAATGATATGATAAGCCACGATGGAGTGCAGAGCCTTGACCAACAAGAGTATCGGAGAAACAAGTAGGTTCAATACATTATCTACCGGAGCCCTTGGGGTGATGTGAACTCAATATTGATAGTACTGGTACCCTAGACATTACACATTACAGCAACTGTCGGTGAGTTGCGGGGACATAAATCCGGGGATGCGTATCTGGGGCCCCGCGATGTTCATACATGGGGGTTACGAAGATACTTCCAGGATGAAATTGTTATGGCAAGTTCTTGGTTTTCCTTCTTTCGATAGTCTGGCCTGTATCGTATAGCACTCATCAAACATCAGTTACAGTAGGTGGTCACTACTAAATCGCATGTGTACCCATTCTTTGTGTCGGTTGGTGGACAACCAGGAGCCACTAGAATAGAAGTGCCGTGGCAACGTGGCGGAGAGAAAGACAACGAAACGCAGTGTTTTCTGCTCTTTAAAGCCGGTCCCACCACGACCTTCCGAGGGTTCGAGCGTCGAGGGGCAGAAACCCGAAGGGGACTAGGGTGTACAAGTCGACTTGGACTCGGCGTGGCCGTCATTAGGTTGTTTGGATGAAAGCTTTATTCTCAAAGACAAAGAATTCAATAGCCGAACGACATCAATTCTTGCCTTGCGGGTAGCTCATCATCGATTATTGAGTGAATGAAAAGTGTGTTCTTAATTTAGTGTTGGACTTGATGCATCCTAGTTTGGCTTTTCACGAAACGCAAGGACTAGTTTGGGCAAAGGAGAGGATATATATTCCCTTGCTTAGCACATGCAGAAAATGATGCTCAAAGATCCCGAGAGCAGATGGCCCTAGAGGAACTGACAGTGGTTCGAGATATTCCCCAGTACTATCTTGTTTAATGGTGGCGACACCTTCTCGGATAGAACCTTCCATCAACTGCACTATCTCAAAAGTTAAACCAAATCCGATAGTACATCGAGAACAAACGATAGCAAATGTTTGGCTCAATGAGAGATTCTGGCCTGGTGAATTTACGGGTCTACTGTACGGAGCGAGTCGAGTCATTTCCAGATGGCAGTCTGGGATATGGAGTACGAATACGGTCATAAAGTACAGCGGCGTATGAGGTCACTGGCCCCAAAACACATTCTACACGACGATATTTCCAGCACTAATGGCAATTGCATGGACATCGATATTGAAACCAGGGTCTAGAAGACTCTGTAACATAAACACGGCTAAACAGTGAGAGAGGCGTAGAGAGGTCGTCAGGGAGACGGCGGGAAGTGGATAATTGAGATATTTCAAGTGGGCAAAAAAAGATTGGAGAAGTGTCTAGAATGCTTTTTGATTCGAGGATAGTTTGACTGCGTGCCAGCTTTTTAATGGCAAACCTGGTCCGACAACATCCGCCGTTGGGAACCAGGACCAGAATCGCCAGAGCCCAACGAGGCTTTGCACTGAAACCTGTGGTAGAGATTACCCTGCGTCTCGGCACAACAAATGGAAGTTCGAAAGGATGCACTGTAGCTTTGGTAGCAACATGTTGTATCGCGATTACTACGTATGCGTCGAGTTCCACATCATGTCTTGACACATTCGCCTCTTCTCTTCCAGGTCGACAAATAGTAATGAATCGCTGTCCTCTTCAAGGTACATCATTTGTGCATAGGTCTAGCCCGAGACACTAAATCGGAGATTCTCCAGCTAACTTCCAAAGCTTTTTGAGACAAACTCTCTCACCGCCCTCATCCACTTACTCAGTTGGGTTTAGCTGGTGCGCTGATAAAACCGATAAGCTGAGTCGCCGCCGCCGAGGAGGGGTTGAAAAATGGAGGGGTAGAGGCGCCTTTGAAAATTTTGGTGGCAAGGGAAAAATTTGAGCAGCGAAGAGTGCATAAAAATTTGTGGCCCTGCCTCTTTTAATACTTCTTCCCTCCTCTCCCATCTCCCATCTCCCTCCATTCTCTTTCTTCCTCCTCCATCGCTCTCCGGTCGTCCTCCTCCAGACGAACCTATCTCTTACTTTCTTTACTTCGCGTTCTAGTTTGTTCTTCGGATTAACCTCCCTTGGACGAACACCGCCCCTCATCAACGAGGAACTTCCCGTCATCGCCGATTAAAACAGATTCGACTCCTCCATCGATTTCTGTTATTTCGACGACCTCTTTTTCTTCCTTATACCCCTAAAAAAAAGAAAATCGACATCATGCCTACCGAGAACCAGCAGTCGATCAAGGTCCTGGACGAGCTTTTCCAGAAGCTCACCGTGTCCAAGGAGTCCTCTGATATCAAGGAGTCTGCCTCCGAGCTTGCCTCTTTTATCAACGGCCGCATCGGCGACCAGGCTGTCCCTGACAAGTAAGTATATATCTCACATTGCTACCATGTGACCCTTCATTTGGGTGCATCAGTCGGCGTTTCAAGCAGAGGGCTTGGTCTAAAACCAAGGCATGTACCATTCTTATGCACCCGGTTTCCGCCTCACATGTCTGGTGCAGTCAGCAATCACAGCTGATGTGTGCTGTACGTGCGAGACGCAAAGTTGGGAAAGTGTTTGAACGGCTGTGCTAGTGGATAAGCATGGCAGAACTTTTTTCTGCCTCTTGTCTGCCCCTCCCCCTCTATAGTCGAGCCCATGGACGCCCAACTGCCCCGCCAGACTTGGGTCAAGGGCGATTATGAACGCTAGTCCCGGCCTTGGTGACCCCTCTTTACTGAGCATCCACAAAAAAAACTTTTGAGTGGCCCTTCATGTGCTAACCACTTTTGCCTACAGTGTTATCGAGGGCTTGAAGAAGCAGCTCGCCAGCAAGAAGGACGCCACTGCCCGCGAGAAGGCCTGTATCGCCATCGAGACCATCGCTTCCCACTCCGAGGTCTCTGCTACTGTCGAGCCTTACCTCGTCGTCCTCCTCCCCAGCGTCCTTGCCGCCGTCGGCGACAAGATCGCTGCTGTCAAGAATGCTGCCCAGGCTGCTGTCCTTGCCATCGCTGGCGCCATCAACGCCAACGCTGTCAAGGCTGCTCTTATCTCCGTCATGGAGTCCATCCGATCTGCCCAGAAGTGGCCTGAGAAGATGGCTGCTCTCGACTTTGTCGATGCCCTCGTCAAGAACTCCCCTGCTCAGCTCGCCTACCGTGTTCCTGAGCTCATTCCCGTCATCTCCGAGTCCATGTGGGACACCAAGAAGGAGGTCAAGGAGCGTGCTTACAAGACCATGGAGTCTCTTTGCCAGCTTATTGTCAACAAGGATATCGAGCGCTTCATTCCCGAGCTGATCAAGTGTATTGCCAAGCCTGAGAACGTCCCTGAGACCATTCACTTGCTCGGTGCCACCACCTTCGTCACTGAGGTCCAGGAGCCCACTCTTGCCCTCATGGTTCCCCTCCTTGATCGTGGTCTCGCTGAGCGTGACACCGCTATCAAGCGTAAGACCGCTGTCATTGTTGACAACATGTGCAAGCTCGTCGACGACCCCAACATTGTTGCTCCTTTCTTGCCCAAGATGATGCCAGGTCTCCAGAAGAATAACGAGAACTTGGCTGACCCCGAGGCTCGTGAGAAGACCAAGCAGGCTCTCGACACTCTCACCCGTGTCGGTGACATCAAGAACGGTGTCATTCCCGAGGCCAAGAACGACGGTGCCCTCAACGTCGTTGTTCCCAAGGTCAAGGCTGCTCTCTCCCCCAAGTTCGCCAACTACGTCGAGAAGATGGAGCCTGTTGTTGAGTACGTTGCTGCCATTGCTGGTCAGCTCGTCGACGAGAAGGAGGCTGAGTCCATGATCTGGGTCGAGAACCTCAAGGCTTACATTGCCGTTATCTCTGGTATTGACAACGCTGAGTCCATTGTCGAGACCATCCGCAAGTCCACTCTTCCCGGCGCTGTCGCCGAGGCTGAGAAGGAGGAGGATGAGGAGGAGGGTGAGGATCTTTGCAACTGTACTTTCTCTCTTGCCTACGGTGCCAAGATTCTTCTCAACCAGACTCATCTCCGTCTCAAGCGTGGTCAGCGTTACGGTCTTTGCGGTCCCAACGGTTCCGGAAAGTCCACCCTCATGCGTGCTATCAACAACGAGCAGGTCGAGGGTTTCCCTAAGCAGGACGAGGTCAAGACTGTCTTCGTCGAGCACGACCTTGACTCTGAGGATACTGAGATGACCACCATTGACTGGACCATGAAGAAGCTCCAGGAGGCTGGTGTCACCACCACTCAGGCTGATGTCGAGAAGCAGCTCAACGAGTTCGGCTTCACCGAGCAGATGGTTAAGGGTGAGATCAGCGCCCTCTCTGGTGGTTGGAAGATGAAGCTGGCTCTTTGCCGTGCCGTCTTCGAGGCCCCCGATATTCTGCTTCTTGACGAGCCTACCAACCATTTGGATGTGAAGAACGTCAAGTGGCTCGAGGAATACCTCAAGAACTCCGCTTGCACTTCCATCATCGTCTCTCACGACTCTGGTTTCCTCGACAATGTCTGCCAGCACATCGTCCACTACGAGCGCTACAAGCTCAAGCGTTACAAGGGTAACCTGGCTGCTTTCGTCGCCCGCAACCCCTCTGCCAAGTCTTACTACGAGCTTGGTGAGTCCGAGATGGAGTTCACCTTCCCTGAGCCCGGTTTCCTTGAGGGTGTCAAGACCAAGGCTAAGGCTATCCTCCGTGCCACCAACATGAGCTTCCAGTACCCTGGCACCTCCAAGCCCCAGATCGCCGACATCTCCTTCCAGTGCTCTCTGGGCTCTCGTATTGCTGTCATCGGTCCCAACGGTGCCGGAAAGTCTACCCTGATCAACGTCCTCACTGGTGAGCTTATCCCTACCCAGGGTGAGATCTACCAGCACGAGAACATCCGTATTGCCTACATTAAGCAGCACGCTTTCGCTCATATCGACAATCATCTCGACAAGACTCCCTCTGAGTACATCCAGTGGCGATTCCAGACTGGTGAGGATCGTGAGACTATGGACCGTGCCAACAAGATCATCACCGAGGCTGATGAGAAGGCTATGGACAAGGTCTTCCGTGTTGAGGGCTCTCAGCGTCGTGTCATCGGCATCAACAGCCGAAGAAAGTTCAAGAACTCTTACGAGTACGAGTGTACGTTCGCCCTTGGTGAGAACATCGGTATGAAGAACGAGCGATGGGTTCCCATGATGTCTGCCGACAATGCTTGGCTCCCCCGAAACGAGCTTCTGGCTTCTCATCAGAAGATGGTTGCCGATGTCGATATGAAGGAGGCCCTTGCCTCTGGTCAGTTCCGACCCCTGGTCCGAAAGGAGATTGAGTCTCACTGCGCCAACTTCGGTCTCGATGCTGAGCTTGTTTCTCACTCTCGCATGCGTGGTCTGTCTGGTGGTCAGCGTGTCAAGACTGTCCTTGCCGCTTGCTCTTGGCAGCGACCCCATCTTATCGTCCTTGACGAGCCTACTAACTACCTTGATCGTGACTCTCTCGGTGCCCTGTCCAAGGCCCTGAAGAAGTTCGAGGGTGGTGTCATCATCATTACTCACTCCGCCGAGTTCACCGCCAACTTGACTGAGGAGGTCTGGGCCGTCATGGACGGCAGGATGACTCCTTCCGGTCACAACTGGGTCCAGGGCCAGGGTTCTGGTCCTCGTCTCAAGGGTGACGACGCTGATGAGGAGGAGAAGTTCGATGCCATGGGCAACAAGATTGTTTCCACCAAGAAGAAGGTCAAGCTGAGCTCTTCTGAGGCACGAAAGAAGAAGAAGGACCGTATGGCCCGCCGAAAGCGTGGTGAGGAGGTGTTCTCCGATGAGGAGGATCTGTAAACGGATCATTTTACGCCTATACTCGATCATGTCTTGTGACGACTTCTCTTGATGATTACATACCATTTTCCTTTGTCATGCGTTGATCAAAAAAAAGTTACGGGTGCGTCTTTTGGTAATGGATGAACGCGCTTTTGGGCTCCCGATAGACGGACTGCTCTGTTAGACTACCACCATGGAGGAACGAGGAAATGACATGGGGGATTGGAGGATCCCAACTGTGTTGAGCCCTCGACCTGGTGGGTTTGGAGGTTGGCAAATAGTTAGAGCCAAATAGACTTGATTACGATCAATTATGATGTCTTGCAAATGATTTAATGTGTTTGCTTTTGGATCGATACTCTCTCGAGCTTCATCTGTATTTGTCTAGCTGTCGTATCCTCCAACCGAAGATCGTGAGTGTCAATGCTATCAGTAGACTTCGCGTATATAAGTAACCAATTGTCAGCTATAGTACAGGAACTTTGTATCAGACCCTCATCGTTGTCCAATGTTGACTGAGTTCAAGCACTCCCGATACTGCAAAATCTCAAAAATGAATTAACATTCCCGTTGATCAACCTAAAAAATCGATTCAGGTCAAAAAATATAACTTGATGAGACTGGGACTCGAACCCAGGAGGATTGCTCCACCAGGAAATTGGTGTTAAGGTTAACCTTAACCTGGCGCCATAACCAACTCGGCCATCTCACCGAATTCAATGGAATTAAGGGTGTTGTTCTGGACCATGTAGTCTAACTCGTTCTTCGTGTTAACAACCTGGCGGTATGGCTTTGACTCCTACAGCGTTGGATCAACGACAGCACTTGAAGCTCAGCACTGCATCTTGATGGCTACTACTTTCATGTACAGTAAGAGAAATCATAGTGTCATATTGCGCAGAATGTATGTGTCAACAGACAGAGAGGTCAATTGAGACGCTAATAATGGTCGCTTATAGTACCCAAGTACACTCTACCTTTAATCTAGGACCAATCACTCGCTGCGCGAAACTCATTAACGGAAATATGTCCGTATTGTCAAGGATTTGGTGATAACCCCATACTCATCGCCTTATTTCCCGGGCTAAGTAGACATCCCTTGTATAAACCTGATCTAGTTCCATAGCTTAACACGCCGCCACAAACGTCAAACAGCTCCGGCCATATTCCCCGAGAACCTACGGCAGTACGGATAACCATATGCAAACCCCAACTCTCTAATCCATCCAAGGGTATGCATTAACGATGTACACGACCCCTAGTCGCGTACATGCCCACGATTATATGGAGATACCTTAAAAGAAACCGATCCCTACACCACCATAACTATCCTTGCAACACTCTCCCATTCCGTTCAACACGGTCTTCAATACCGAGATGTATAAACGGTTTCACGGCTTCAATCCCCGTGTCAACTGCTTCACTATCAGTACATAAGATTATATAGCATGTTACTTATCAACCCAAAAACCTTATCACCACTATCCCTGCTTATCATCACCTCTCGTCTCTCTCCCCCAATCTTGACCACACCCCCTTCTAGAAACTCCCCCAGTTGGCACAAGTCTCACTCCCCCTCCTTTGCATCAAATCTTACGGCATGATCTACATGAACTAATCCCGGCCGAGCCACGAGCTAAGGAATTCTTAAAGCAACTTTACGCATCGCTCCATCAGAGGCACAGTTGGCTTCTGCTCGACGCTGCCGATCACGAGATCGGCCACAGTTATCTATTGGCCGTACCATGTCAAGACTGACAGCCTAGATGCATGGGATCGAACATATCACAGCGGCGCAGTTACATGAAGCTGTTCCTTATACGTCATGAATTCAGAGTCAATATCTATGGAAACTACTACGATGATTCGTCATAGTCGAAGCCTAATAAACACATGTGCGATCACAAGAGATCGTGAGAGCAACTTTACGCGAAAGATAGGTAAATTCAAAGAGCCTTCAATACCGGATATCATGATCACGTTGATGATACTAATAAAGATGAACCAAAGACACAACGGGGTATAATTTCAACAGCAGACTGCGTAATGTGTACACTTAAATCGCATGTTCTAAGAACTTATAGATTGTACTGATAGCTGACTTCCAATCATGTTTCGCACAAAGTCTAATCCACCCTACTCATCTGTATATGTCTTGGGTTTGATGCCAATAAGCTGACCAATCTCCTGCCAAAATCCTGTAGGAGGTGTTGTAATCGAGTTCTCGTAGGCATCAACGATGGGGCGCTCCCAAACGATATCGACCTCATGGGGACGGAGCCAGCGGGTCTTCTTGTAAACTTTCCAGAAGACGAACAAAGCGGGGGCAACAAACTGCATGGTGTAGTTCTGGAAGAACAACTCTGTATTCCAGGGCTGGAAGGACTTGTAACCGTAGCACATGACAACGCAAAACTGGAAGACAAGGCCGAAAATAGCGCACCACGGCTGGAAACGACCGTAGTAAGGCAATGTGGATCGATCGACACCTTGGGCCTTGCAGGCCCGGTAGAAGCTGAGAAAGGTAAGTCCCATAACAATATAGTTGATGAGGCCACCAGCTGTCATGAGGGCGATAAGCCAGCTAAGGACCTTGGCTGAACCGCTACCACACTGGAGGAAGGACAGCATGGGGAACAGCATGACTACACAGAAACAATAGATCGGAACTCCGGAAGCGGTAGTCTTTCGGAGCACTCGTGGGGCACGACCCTCGAGGGCAAGACCATAAAGTGATCGAGTGGCACAGTAGGTATATGTGTTTCCAGCCGAAAAGATCGAGGTAAGCAAGAGAGCATTGACGATATCGGGGAGCACAGAGACTCCCAAGATGTTCATAGCCATGACGTAGGGAGACGCAGCAGCGGTACCACCTCCCTCTGTGCCATCAACGAAGATGTTCACAAGTGCAGGGTAGTTGTAGGGGACGACAATACCGACGGCAAGGGAACCCGTGATAAAGAAGAAGCAGAATCGGTAGTAGACTGTCTTGAAAGCAGCCTTGATGTAGACACTGGGGCGCTTGGCCTCAGCAGCCACCATAGAGATGTACTCAGGGCCAACAATGGTGAAACCAGCACTCCAAAGGGCAGCGAGGAAGCCCTCGAAGCGACCGAGATCGTTTGTACCGTAAACATCGGAGAAGAGACCGGGATTTGACCAATAGCGGAAGCCGTAGGCATCTCCTTGGGGATTTCCACCAACCATGGTGATGAATGTGAAGCTGAAGAGAATAAGGATCAGGATGACCTTGCCGCCCGAGAGCCAAAATTCGGCTTCACCGTAAGCTTTAACAGCCAGGATATTCAGAAGACTAAATCACGCGTACAGAGGTTAGCCTGTGATCCTGATTCACAACAGAGGGGAGGATATATTCCATAGCAACGGCCATCCGAAAGAAACCGAACTCGAGAGCGTAGCAACAACACGTCCAGCAATAGAGGAAATGAGATATCATCCATGGGGGTAGTTCTTACGCATATAATATGATGACACCAATACAGATGCCAGCTGTTGGACCAGGGTCTGTGATCTTGGGGCTCCAGTAGGAAAGGACAAGATTGATGGCGGTAATCTCAAATGGAATAAGAAGGCCTTCGTAGAGAAAGAAGTTCCAACCAGCCATAAAACCAAGAGCATCGTCACACCAATGGCCAGCGAGACGAATGAAACCACCAGAAACAGGCATATAGGTGCTCATCTCAGCGACACCATTGTTCACACATGCAAGAACACCAGAGTAAATTGTATAGGCGAGGAACAGACCCAGGGGACCACCTTTGGCGAGACCACCACCGATACTCACGAAGAGAGCTGTACCGATGGAGCCACCGATGGCGACGAGCTGAATCTGTCGGTTGTTGAGAAGACGGTGCAAGCCATCGGCATTGTCCATTGTGTGCCCGGTACCAAGATCGCCGTTGTCGACCTGGTACTTCTCGGTTGAGCCGCCATTGCTGGCGTACTTTTGGGAGTTCTTCTCCTCGTCGGAAATCATCTTGGGAGATTTGACTGCCACCAGACTTGTATTCGGTTTGTCGCAGTTGCTACGAACAAGGTCGGAGAGGAGCTATGTCGAGCAAAGAGTCTGCTAAGCAATCAAGCAGCAGACAATTGAATAATATATACCCTGTTAGCCACACAAGGTATTAGAAAAGGCGTTGAAAGTAAGAAGGCGCCAGAGTGTGGGAGGGGAAGAGGGTTGTAGTTTGGATGAGCGGGTGTTGAAGTTAATAAGTAAAATCTTACATGGGGAAAGTGCCTTCCCTGTCATGTCTTGTGCTCTTGCTCTTGTTCTTGCGCTGAAGGCAAGGTATGTCATGGCACGCATGCATTGCATCCATGGCAGGCCAATTCTTGGGAGTACGACATGTAGCGCAGTTCCTAGCACCAAAAGTGAGCACTGTTGGGCCGTTGATTGTTGGCTGGGACGGTTGATGACAACGGTATGGATGGCGGCCATTCCGAACAAGGATTAGAGGTAGGAGTGGAGAAACAGATTCAAACTCAAGTTGATGTCAGCTCCTTCAGGCTAATACCTCGATCCCAAGTACCCGCACTATCCCTTGAGGCATATAAAATACCTCGGCTGAATGTAATGTAATAGGTCGACGACATGCGTCGGGCGACAACTTCTACACGCCCTGCCAAGGTAAACGATAACTAACCAATCCCGGCTCTGGATCGGTTCGATTCGTAGTTTCAATTGTTATTGCTTTTACCTTAAAGTAATTGTCCTCAATTGTTGCACTGCCTTCTTTTCACAGACAAACATTTGCCCCAAGATCAGGCTGGGCGACTGGTCGTTCGATGCTGTCTATCATCGATAATCACGAGACCATTGAGACTTCCTGTAGAGACAGTTATTTCAAGTGGTTTCAGCTCCCCATTTGGTGCCATCATGGAAACACTGTCCTCCCTTTGCTCATCATTGTCTTGTTCTTGGCTTTTTTTCGTCCGACCAGACACCATCTTTCCTAACGGTGCTCGCCAGATAGTCCCAGCCCATTGTTATTAGCTAGAGATAGCCTGTCGGTCCGTTTTGCGTCTTGGGATATCTCCTTGTATCAACTGGAGAAAATGTACTTGACCCATGAAGCCATGTTCTCCACCCCCATTGAGAGGGGGTGGCATTTTCCCCACCATCAATATCTCTTCTCCACCATCGTGTACCTTGTACAATGGATTCCATGTCAGTGTGCTTCCCCGACAGTGGTTCGAATAGATAAGAGCACTTAACAACTGGACCCTCGAACACTACAGAGCACAGAAGGCCCTGTCGCCTAGGCTGCCTGGATATGCTGATCGGCACCAGCCGTTCCTTAATATCCCAAGTATCTGTTCGGTGCTTTTGGATGCTGCCTTTTGTTTTGAAACCACGAAACTCGACGGCTGGTTCCTTGTGGTGAACATGAACAATAGAGGTGACAAGCAGGAACCGTCAGATTACCTCCACTGAAAAAGCAGTGTGGAGCTGCCCCGAATTTCGCCCCAGGCGGGTGGCCTCCACTGGAGCGGATAGTTGGAGCTTTCCTTCAGTGGACAGTGTCTTAAGCAAGTCCCTGAAAGATAAGCTCCCCATTAGTTTACAGAAACGTGATTGTGTGGAATTGGATAATACGCTTTTCCCCGCGTTATACGCAAACAAAAAGAAGCGCACGAGTATTAAAGGTCCCCATGGAACTATCTTGCCTGAGATGGACATCCATAGAGCTTTTGTTGTGTCGCAATTGGACCCCAAAAAGTTTTCTTGCTCTGACGTCATTACTCTCGGAAGGTCGATTACACCTTCCGCTTCGGGCTAAACGTGGACGAAACATGAAACTTTCCAACTCGTCAGTGGGAAAACAGCAACATCTTCACAAATGCAGTCCATGTTCACTTCGATTTTTTAACCATAAAATATGTTATATGACACAAGCAACACAGTCGCTATTCAACGATATAACCCTGTTTTATTCTTGTGGTAGATGCGGGTTCTGGGTCGAGAATATGGGGGTCGCGTGCGTGCAGTGTAGATCCACGAACTACCCTAAAACGAGTCCCAGCTCTACGGAATCTGGGGATTTCCTCTACTATCCGACAGGCCAATACATGGAGGGACCTGATCACTCGTAACAATCTCTGACAACGTACGACTGTGCCCCAATTCTGACCAGGGCCTCGCGCCATGTACTTGGTCATTATGTGCATGTCAAAATTTGAACAATACATGGTCATGAAGTTCGTTTTCAATACTCACCACCAGGTCAGGGAGAAGTTCACCAGTCGCGTACTAACTGCCAACCTGATGTTGAGAAACGGAGAAGGCGATGCAGCCAAGAAACGCTCAGATATTTGGATGCAACCCTGGCGTAACTTGAGGTCGTCAGCTTCTGGTCAATCTGCTTCTTACTTGCTTAAAGTTGAAAGGCAAAGCCTCAAGAATATGACATCCCGGATTATCGATCTGCAAATCGGCAGCTGGACATAATGAAAGCTTGTCCAGACGTGACAGACGGGAGTGCGCTTGGCCAGCTTACGTCCAGCCAGCCTCAAATTTCAATCATGTATCCGTACTTGTGCCGGGTAAACCTGCATGCTGCGTTGCAACACCATGTATGATGACAGTGACTAGCATTTGGTTTGCCCCTGTCGCGTGGGGAAGAAGTAATGGTGCAGTCAAATCATGCACATGTACGTACCGCTCCTTGTCGTTTACGAACCAGCTGAAGATGAGGTGCATGGTTCCTTGATATCCATGTTACAGTCCAGAACCTCGTTGCTCAGGAATTACGCTCGACCAGAGAAGTTGCTTTTGTCGACCGAGACATACTAAGCATATAATTCCATGAACTGCGCTTGGCGCGGCTGGCGCCAGTCTCTCGATTTATGGAGTATGTCGTTCGCTGCCAGGTTCATATTGGCTCAGCCCTTGTGGTCCGTCGTCTTTTACGGAATGGGTCCTGTGCGCTCTGAGGCGAGTGTCTTATAACTATCCAATGAACCGTCCCAAACGTTCGATAGCTTGTCTTTTGTAAAACTAGGATCTGTGCCTGCCCCACTGCTCGATTCCTTCGTCTGAATGCGATGCAGGCGAGCAGGCTGTTCACAGTTGGATTCATAGTTGGTGGAAGGCTGTGTCCGTTAACCCTTGGCTCCAGCCATCCGGCAGTAGTCTTGTCTCTGCTAGCTTGGCAGTGTACGGACTTGGCCGCTCGATGTATGTCGTACAAAATCCTCCCTGGCGGTATTATTGTCAGACTTCCCATAACATGGGTGAACAGGCATAAGTAGAGGATGTCTCAGTTACTATTACCGTACCTGTACGGAGTACTTGCGGCTCAATTTACACCATTGCACGCCCGACGCCTCAACTCGTTGACAGTAGCTTGGAGAAGTAAGTTTTTCTCCGAATCATGACAAGTTCAGAGACAAATGGGAATCGTCCTATCCGTAAGCTTCGGGTTTACGCCGAATTCTGCGCTATAGCTCTTAATTCACAAGTCAGTAGCCACACCTCACCATCCTTAGGCCTAAACCTTGCTGGGCTTGGCAGTCATTCGGCTGCTCATAGAGCCACGTTGCGCAGTTCCAATCTGTTTGCTCACAGAGCCCCCGTTCTAAACGTTTTGAAGAACAGGCAACAAGTGCTGTACCATGTCGGGAGACCACATACGTTCCCCCGTCTTAACCTTGTCACGGTCTGTAAACGTTGATTTGGTCTAGCCCAGGGACTCAAAAGTGGGGACGAATATGGTGAGCGGACAAGGGTCTTGTTAACTGCGACAGGGACCGGCGTTTCTTGTTAAACGATGGAGAGGCAGAGAGACTAGAGAGAATACGTGCAGGGTAAGCGACGCTTTGTTCTGAATTGGTCCCTGGACCGTAAAAGACTTGGTCTGCCTAGCCAAGCTTCTGAGATTGTGGGATGATGGTTGATGAGGGTATCCACAATATCCGAAAATATCGTATCGGTTCTTGACGCTCTCTATCGGTTCGATTAAGCCGTGAACAAAAGGACGAAATCTCTTCGCCTGTCAAACAATACGACAGATGATAGAGGCATAGCTCACGAGAGACAAAACAGGTTTCGATAGTCTGAGTTTCCATGACATGTTGGAGCCAAGCTATCAATATTTCGATATGTCTTACCACACAGGCAGACCTGCCGTAATTACGCTGTACGTAAACCATTTTACAAATATTACAGATTAACATCAGGAGGTGCAAACTTCTTCTTCCGACTTGTAAGAGTAAAAGGATGGAGCTTGAATGGCTCCAAGGTGGTGATATGTACAGTCCAGCAAAACTTACATATTGATTTGTTTGTTATGTAGATGACATGCCAAACGGATCAAGTCACGACACATCATTGGTATAAAAATACACCATGGGATTTTCCCCCGAAAACATGTCGACTTATTGTTTAACTGCTTGTCCGAAATGCAGCAGAGGATCGTTTTGGAGCCGAAAGGAGCTCGGCCGGCACGGGGACTTTGGTGGGGGGAAATTCCGACATTTCGGTGACCGGCCGGTGAGGGGCAGGTGCGGTGCGGAGAAGTGGGAATGAAAAAAAAAAATCTACAGCGAAGGAAATGGAAGGCTATGACTGTATTAGTAAACAGCAGGCACAACTTAACAACGTCCACCAAAAAAATATACCAACAGAGGATTAAGTCCGACATAACTGCCTCCTGTGGCCACTTGTACAGATCAGCCTATTTAAAATTCCCCTCTATTTCTCAGGATAGCAAACAGAGCAGTAGAGGCTATCCCCAGTGCGAGACCGGGGCCAAGACCTAACCCTGCTCCCGAGTCGCTATAACGTTGACGCCCAACTCGCACCTTTTTTTGGTCTACCAAAGACAAATCTTGGTCTAAGGATAGCTAAAGACATAGCTATGGGAGATACGAATGCGTGCGGTAACGCCTTGCGCAACGGGCGTTATGCTTCTATTCTCCTCTCCAAGTCCGATGCCGTATCGGACCCAGCTCCAGTGGCCGGGGCTTTGATCGATGCATTCATTACCCGGTTGATATCCTCCGATTCCGGCTCCGATAACAAGACGGAGCAATCGGCAGATGTTCCCCAGGTTCTGTCAGTTGGCCTTGCTGCCTTGAATGCCTTCCTTCAAGTCAACGTCACTGGTCCTGTTCTCCCAGAGTCAGCGGCTCTCAGCACACTTATCACTAAGAGATGGGTCAATGCACAGACAGATGATGCAAAGAAGGCCCATGTTCATCTTCATAGGGCTTGTCTTAATTATCTCGAGGTCGACGGTGTCTCGCCATATGCCTACATCCCTCACCTCGAACTCTTCGCCCTGACACGGCATATTATCACACAGGAGCTCAGTCATGCCATCAATGATATTGTTGAGATTACCTCCGAGGAGAAGTCACTAAAGTATAGTCTTGCTTGGACAAGACTTCGAGTCAACGTGTGGCATTATAAGCTCTTGACACAGCCTAGTTTGAGCCATGGTTCGAACTTTGCCCGAAGCTCTCAGTGGAGTGATGTGCCATCATTGGCATCGGAGATCTTGGATAATATCGATAGTGTACGCGCGCAGGTCATCGGGGAGGAGGTGTGGGCCTCTGAACAGGAGACATGGAGTCGTGAGGAGAAGGTCCAAATTCTTGTTGAGGCAGCCAATAACTATATCTTGCTAGGCCGCGATGATAAGGCCAAAGAAGCGTTGAAGGAAGCTTCCCAAACAAGTGGCCTTGAATACGCACTTTCCGGTGCCCTCGGAAAGAGGACCAAATTTCAGGAAAACAGCATCAGTCAACTTGTCGTTTTAGCTAAGAGCAGCTCCGAACAGCAGGTCGACGATGCTGATGAGGAAGCTAAGCCAGACGCACTCCAGCTTAACGACGACACTCTCCATGAGGAGATCCAGTTCGCCAAGGAGGAGAACGAAAACGATAAGAAGGCTTCTCTGCCTGCTTCTTTGGCCGCACTCTCACCCGATGACCAGCCTCAACTATCGCCGCTTGACCAGATCATCCTTCTCACAGAGGCGACACTCAAGGATGCGTTCTCACCCATCGACACTCTGACTTCAGCAGAGGTTCTCCCCTATGCAGTGCGAGTCATCGGCGACAAGTCAACTAACTGGCAGATCTACACCCACGCGTTGCTGGTGCGATCGCGGATCGAGGTCCACCGCAGCCGAACCGTGGAGCGCGGTGTGCTTCAGCTCCAAGCTGTAGCTGACCAAGTCTTGACAGATACAACTGCCGAAGCTCAGCAAAAGGCCGAAGCGAAGGAAGTCGGTGACGAGACTGATGCCCCGGCCATTCAAATCACTACCCCTGATGAGACATCTATGCCTGTCCAAAATAAGCCCACCTCTTTCTTACCAGCACCCAAGGTTTCGGAGTCTGCTCCAGCGCATGTACGTCTTGAGTACATCCACGCTATTTGTTCTCCTCCCCGATGGCATCTCGAGTCCGAGTTGGCTCATGCCTGGGCGGGCATCGGCTCCCTGGTTTCCGCTCTCGAGATTTACAAGCGCCTTCGACTTTGGGCCGAGGTGGCACTGTGCCTTGCCACAGCTGGGGCATCTGAAGATGAAGATGGTCGCGGCAGTGGTGGTGAGGAAAAGGCTAAAGGAATCATCCGATGGAGGCTGTTCCACCGCACTGGGGAGACAGAATCTCCATCAGACCCCGATGACGAGGATATCGGTGACGATGTTACACTTCTCAAGGCCGCAGACTTCTCTGGACCTGAGCGCAACCCTTCACCACCTAACGCTCCCCGACTGTTCTGCATTCTGGGCGATATTGAGGAAGATCCTTCTTACTATGAGCGTGCGTGGGAGATCTCCAAACACCGCTACGCCCGAGCTCAAAAGTCACTCGGCGAGTACTACCTTCAGAACAAGAATTGGGAAAGGGCTCGCGAGGCATACAAGAAGGCGACAGCTGTCAACCGTCTGAGTCCTGATATGTGGAGTCGTCTTGGAGATATCAGCTTGCGACTTGCACAGTTCGCCGATGCTGCTGAGGCCTTTAACCGTTCCATTGGGTCTGCGAGTGACACGGCTGGAGGTGAGGACGCCCGAACTTGGAGTAACCTAGGAAGTGCTCTTTGGAGTTTGTACTGCGAAGTCGTCGCCGATGCCAAGGAAAATCCTACCAGCATCACGGAAACTCCTGCTCCAGCCCCTGCGGAAGACGAAGAGGACGATGTTGTACTGGCTGCCTCGTCCAAGCCCTCCGACCGTGACCCAGCGACTCTCCTGGCCCAGTCTCTTGCGGCTTACAAGAGGGGTGCTTCTATTGCTCACGATAACTGGCGAATTTGGGACAATGTACTCACTCTGGCTTCACGTGTGCAACCGCCCGCTGTGACAGAAATGATCCTTGCACTTCGGAACATCATTCGCATCCGTAAGACTGAAGATGCTGTTGATGTCGATGTACTTGGGGCCCTGCTTCAAGACGCCGTTCTCTCTGTCGAGAAGACAACGAGCACAGGCGTGTACGATCCTCCCCGTGGAACACCAGAGCGGCTTTTGATGCGTCTGTTCGAAGAAGAGTTGATTCCTCTCATCACACAGCGCTCTGAGCTCTGGACTCTGGTCTCACGACTTCGGGCCTGGAGAAGAGATTATGAAGGTACCATTGATGCAGCAGAGCGAGCCTGGCGTGCAGCCGTAGGTTCCTCAGGCAGTGGCTTGTTGCCCGGCGCGGCGGCTACAACAGCAGATGAAGCGCGAGATTGGACCGTCGATGAGGGTGCATGGACTATCGTTGTGCAGAGAACTGACGAATTGGTATCAGTGTATGAAAATTGGGGCCCTTCTGTTGAGACTATTGGCAGCAAGTGGAAGGGCAAGGCGAGAAGTGCTGTGAGGAGTGTTATGGGCAGAGGAAAAGAAAACTGGGAGGGAAGTGAAGGCTGGAAGACTTTAGAGAATCTGATGGACGGCTTGAGAATTTCCTAAGGACAAGCATGTTTGGAGTACCTAGCATGGGCATAAAAGGGGTTGAGTAAGCCACGAGAAACACGTCAGATATGATAAAAGAGTTACACGAAGGATAGACAAAATTGTATTGGTAAGTGCAGATTTTTAGGCATTTGAGTTCATTCACACAAGAGACTGCAGATTGGAAATTCGCACAACCATGGTTACATCAAGTTTTCACAAGTGAACAATCCATAAAGTGTCCGGGTTCTACAACAACGCTTTAACGCTTCTGCTATTTTGCTACACGCTAGGCGATGGCTCGTATCAAATACATACATCGTTTTGGCGGCAAGACAATCTCCAATACTGTACCAACAAGATTGCTTTCCCCAATGTTTCAGTGCCACTCATCAAGCATAATGTCATACAGCATGTCCAAGTCAAAGTCTCCACGGCTCTTCTTCATTTCGGACTTGGACAAGGTCTCAGATAATGCCACAAGGTTTTTCTCGAATGCAGCATCAAGGAACAGCCAGGTTAACGTAGCAAAAATCCAAAGGGAAAGGGCTCTATTTCTTGCCCTTCTTTCGGCCGGGGACGACCTTGAAGCCGGCAGCCTGCATGGTGGTGTCATCGCGAGGACTGGTGGCAGTAGTAGCGGTGGTGGTGCTAGAGCTTCCTTTCTTAGCAACTTCGCTCCAACCGCCGCTACCTCCCTTGTTTTCGGGCTGTTTCTCGACGATTCCGCGCTCAGCAAGCTTCTTGCGACGGACAAACTCCTCAGCGAAATGTCGCCCGTCCATGGTTTCAGAGTTGGAGTAGATAGCGTCGGCGATTAAACTAGTATCGAGAGGCAGGACATCCAACGTAGCCTGGAAGGTAGGAACTAGATGATCGGTCAGTCAAACAGTTTTTCATCAAGTTCTCATCATGGAAACTTACTATCAATAGCCGCAGTAATGCCACGGGTGATCTCACGGGTCACCCACTTATTGAATTCCTCCATAGCGGTGTTGCCACTCTCAGTCTTTCCATTGCTCGAAGTAGCAGGCTTTGAGACACCCTTCGCTGGTGAAGTGATAGGCTTGATGCTGGTGACACTGACAGATCGGCTCTGGGACGATGGGCCAAGAGAGCCCTTCACCTTACCACCAGCACCAACAGTAGCCCAACCGCTTCCAGGAGGTGGAACCGTAGCGGCGGCGGCAGCTGCAGCAGCTGCAGCATTGGTGAGACTGGACTGGCCAGTTTTGCCAGCAAGATTGGCATAACTCTTAGACACGATAGTGGGAGTGATAGGCTGGGGGCTTGCTTGGGTAGCCTTCTGCTTACGAAGCTCCTCCTCACGCTGGATTTCAGCAAGAGTCTTCTTACTAGAGGTCGAAGCCGAAGGAGTGGCAATAGAGGCAGTCTTGGAAGGTCCAGGCTTGGACCAGGGGCTAGCCGAAGGGGCCGGAGAGCCATGCCCCCAAGTACTAGTAGCAGGCAGACCAGCGTTGGTAACAGCAGCAGTCTTCTCACGCTCACGAAGAGCAGCGGCTTCCTGCTCGAGAACAGCCTTCCTCTGAGCAGCAGCGGCCTCCTCGGCCTTAGCAGCCTTGCGCGCTTCAGCTTCTTGGATCTCCTTCAGGCTAGGTCCCTTGTGTGACTCAGCACCATGATCCTTAGCCCAAGGAGCCAGAGGTGGTGGCTGGGCGTTTGCCACACTGTCGGGGGTTCCAGTCTGAGAGCGGTTATACTGTTCAGGCAGATTGGAACGAGCGCGTTGAGCGGTCGGGGCGGGAAGAGGTGTACCAGTGGACGCAGGAGGAGGGAAGGGCATAGGCATGTCGGGCTCAACAGGTTGAGCAGCGGCGGCAGCGGCAGCAGCCTGAGTCTGCTGAACCTGCTGAGTTAGGGACAAGGCGTCCTCGGCTGCCTTCTTTCTGGCCGCTCGGGCAGCTTTGCCAGTTAAAGCAGGGGCCTCCACGCGTCGCCGGGTTTCCTCAGAAGCAGCTTCAGAAGCAGGAGAGGATTCTTCGCTTGGCTCTTCCTCACTGCCCTCAACAGCCTTGGCAGCTTGTTCAGCCTCAAGCTGGGCTTGGTAGTTCTCAAACTCCTGCAGACGCTCCTTGAATCCCTCATCATCTTGCTCAAGGTCTTCGGTGTCAGGAAGGCCAGCACGTGCACCAGCGTCGGCGGCAGGGGCCCTGATCGGCTGAGGAACGCCCGAGGCCTGAAGATTGGCGAGCAGCTGACGTTCAGTATTTGCGAAGTTCGTCAAGTCGTCATCCCGAAACGGATCACCGTTTCCCGAAACAGAAGGGGCCGAGGGTTGGCCGACTGGTCCAGCCCCTTCAAAGAAAGCACCTGAAGGGGGCATGGCACCGATAGGTTGCTGATGAGGCATTCCGATAGGGTTAGGAGATGAAATGCTACCAAAGCTTGGTTGGCTCTGGAGGCTGTGAGCACTCGAATGATGCTGCAACATCGGGCCTGGAATGGGGAACTTGGACATGGCTTGAGCGCGCATGACGTACTCTCGCTGCTGCACCATGAGATACTGTTCTTCTTGTTTGCGTCTTTCCAGATTGTTCTGTTCTTCGGCCGTCAGGGTGCGCCCAAAGCTGGGGAAGACACCGCTCAAGGGAGGAACTACACCACTGTTTCCTCCCTGAGGGGAGAATGGTCCAGCCTGGGATGGTGGACCGTGGGCAATACCAATTTGAGGGACCAGGAAAGGCTCACGCGAGTTACCAATACGTCGGATAAGCTGGCCCAAAGGTTCAAAATCAGAATCTTCCACTTTCTTGACTCGCAAATCAGGTGTGAAGAAGTTAGCTTTATACCAATCGTTCATCTCGAGGCCAGTGAAAGGCCCTTGAACTTGTCCCTGAGGATCGAGGTAAACCCATCTCATACGATCAGGCATAACCATCTGGCGATGCTGAGTAGCAGGGAGTTCAGTGCCGCCTTGGCCACCAAAAGGCAGGCCACCACCAATAGGGGTGAATGACTGAGGTGCAGTTGCGGCGGTGGGATGGCTGGAATCGCCAGTATTGAAGACACCCTGGGCTCGAGAGGCATCGCTAGAGGGAAAGAGCTCCTCAAAAACTCCACGATTAGGCCGCATCGGGCTTTCAGTATCGCGAGATGGAATGCCAAAGTTGGTTCGACCGATGGCACCCAAGGGGTTACCCTGACGCAGATCAGGCAGAGAATCAGCCAAATTGTTGTCGTGCTGCTGCTCTTGAGACTGCATCTGTGCTTGCATTGCAGCAGGGAAAAGAGAGCTTATCTTGCTTCCACGCCCGATGCTTCCCGTACCAAGCCCACCAGCACTCGCAGGGCCAAAGAGATTACCAAGACCAGACATACCAGGCGATTGAAGGTCACCCATGGGGCTAAAGAGAGAACTGCCAAACGCATTGCCTAGGTTTGGCCTTTCACGGTCGGGAGTGCCGATCGCAGGGCCACCAGGGGCGGGCCAGCCTGCCAGAGTGTTGAGAGAAGGATATCCCTTAGCGCCCACGCTGGAAGTCTGACTACGATCGCCTCCATCGTAACCGCCAAAACCGCGACCAATGGAACCAAAGTTTGAGGGTGCGTCATGGAGGTTCGCACCATGGGGTTTGTCATCATGACTATCGTTGTCGTCGTGACCATGGCGCTCGGTTGGAGGACTGCGATAGGGATTGGTCTCAGAAGGACTAGCAGGACCATCATCCCCATGACTTCCAAGATTGAGACCTGCCATGCCGAAATCGCCTGCCGAGCCTTTGATTGGAGTGCCTAGGGTACCTGCCCGATTACCCTGCTGAGACATACCGACTGTGTCAGTATCCTGAGCACCACCAAGAACCGCACTCCCCGACAAAACATCGTCGCCGAAAGGGTCGGTGTCGGTTCGTGGACGAGATCTCCAAGATTGCTGGTTAAGAGGGCTTTGAGCTTCAGCAACCTTGCCACTCAGATTGTCCGAGCTATCCTTAGGCATGAGATGGGCCAGCCTGCTTCCACTAGCAGCACCGCCGACACGTTTATCACCAATGGCAGGGGAAGCCAGTGCGAAGTTGCCAAATCCTCCTGCTCCAGGTGTTGTCTGGTTAGAAGGCGGCCATATGGAACCAACGCCCCCAATCCCACCCGTGTTGGAGCGCATCAAATTCCCGAAGGGAGGCAGTTTTCCAGGGGCTTCACGTGAGATAGAATCGGGATCGGACTCGTCGGGTTCGGATTCTTTAAGATCGGTTTTGCTGCGTCCGAGCCAGTATGGTGCGTCGTCGCGTGAGAAACGCCCGGCAGCCGTGGGAGATGCCAGAGCGCTTCCACCGAAGGGATTAGACTCGATTGTCTCACGTCGTCGAGTACCGGGTCGTGTGGCTGACGAAGGTGAACTGACGCCGAAAGTGTTGGAAGCACCTTGGGATAAAGATGCCTTGCGTCCGTTTGTACCGGCCTGGTGAGTGTCTTTGTTTTGGGTTGGGGGTTTGAGCGGCGAATTGATCTCTGTGTTAAAAGCCTACTAGCGGTTAGCACAAACTTTGAATGCCATCAACAGTGCGGGGGCTGGCGAACCTCCTTCTCTTCCAACGACATATCCTGCAATCCGATCGGAGTTATGTCTCCAGAATCATCCCAGCAGGCACCAGGCTCCTGCGGAATATGGTTGTCATTACTCTTGCCCCAGCCTCTAGGAGCATGTCCATTGACCTGACCAGGATTCCACCCAGAGGCAAACAGATGAGTCACATCTTCGCCTGACTGTTGTGGACGGAATACGGCCAGAAGATCATCCTTGGTGTATCGTGTGGGAGGCACCTCGTACGTGGAGGCAGATACAGACACGGGGCTCTCAGTGGCGGGATGTTGAACTGCATGATCTGTCGAGGGTGGCGGCTGCGAAGAGGGTTGACCCAAGGGAGTTGTAGATGATCGTCGGAAGGTTAGAGTACCATTGGTAGAACGGCCGTCCCTTTTTGCCCTACTACATAGTTAGTGAAGCTCCCGATTGTGGTCTGAGTCCTGGTGATTTGGTGGAGAACGCATGGTATGTTGATCAAATGGTGTAGCTCGCGTCGAAGAAGTGCACACTGTGGCATTGAGACCACCAACACATGCACAAGCATAGTTGTGATCCTGTGCTTAGGGCGAGAAAGTCGGTTGCGTACTTGAGTGCCCATCGCGACTAACAAATCCACGGCATAGTGTCCTCGGGACACCATTAAAGATGACCGTTTTAGACCAGTTGACAGAAAAGCATAGGCAACATCATCATATCATCTAGCGACATTTTGCCTAATCTTTTTCTGTCCCTCAGCCAAGACGGGCAACTCCTTTGACACCTCTGGGCACCCCAAAGCCTTCAACCTACTGTACACCACCACGCGGGGTGATTGGGGACACAGTACGCAACACAGCATCCCACCATGACACCAGATCCAGAGAATAAAGAGCTGGTAAAAGCAAAAGGTGAGGAGTGGCAAGCACTTACCAATCTCCAGAAGTAGCTCCCCTTCCATCGGATCGTCCTCCTCTAGAGTTGCTGTTTTGGCCAGCGGCAGCCGAGGCAAAGCTCGAAGGGAGATTAGACGGCATGTTGAGTGAACGCTATCGTAGAGAAAAGGAGGATTAAGAATGAATTCTTCCTCTCGAGTGCGGATGCGAGTTCGAGTGGTCGTTGTGAGTGAGGAACGTCTTTGTCGTTCGAGGTTAGACGTAGCGGGCAAGGTAATATGCGATATCGTAAACGATGGTGTTACTGATGTAATCGGCGGAGGAGCGCGACGTGGAGGTTGAGTAGGTAGGCAGGTAAGATAATGTTTCGTGTGATGTTGTGGTGGTGGTGGTGATGTAAACGTTGTGGTTAGGTTGTACCTTTAAACGGGGAAGGAAAAAAATCGAGTGGAGGGTTTTGGAAGAAGGTGCAAAATTAGATAGTGAGGTACTTGCTATTTACTGTGGTTGCCAGCCTTGTCTGAGGTTACAGTTCACCAACCATTGGCAGGCATGGACCTGGCCAGCGGGACTAACACTGTCCAGGCCACCTCTCACTGAAGTCTGTGATTAGTGGGGTTGGCTACAGCCCGTAGAACTCCCGCTGTGGCATCCAATCAGTCCGGTGTTTTAGGTAGCTGGTAGAATTTCATGTCATCGCTCATCAGGGCTGGATCCTAAACGAAAATGGGGACGACAGACGCCATTGAAACTTGTACACCCCAAGTATTGTCTCTATTTATGAAGGGCTAACATTGAGGAATAGCCTGACTAGGTACTTGAGCTATTGGCTACCGAAGACTTGGGTCAGGGGATTCCATCATTCACTCAAGGATCAATCAATACCCTAACCTCGGTAGCTAGGTATCGATCAGAAATTAGATCGTGTGGCAAGAATAAGGTAGACAAGAGGGGTCACGTGGCGTCACACAGTAAGGCACTGTATGACATCCATCTCAGTCTCAGCCTCAGTCTCCATCACGTCCCACATCACGTCACGTCAAAGCGCGTCGCGTTCTTCAACTTCACCAATGACTGGATGAAAAATGAGTTATGAACACAACAAAGTATGTACGCCGCAAGTTGTAATGCGTCAGCACAGCAATAACTAGCAATGGCTGAATGCGCCCCGAAACCTTACTCTTGCGCAATATTCGGATCGCTCCGAGACTACCATCTGATAAGTGAATAAATTTTCTGTGTATGTATATTATCCTTTATCCATACCTCTTATACCCTGGTGGACCGTTTACTGGCTTTGATATTTGCATAATGCTCTCTCATGATTGAAATTGTATCAGTCTTGCTAGCAAGTCAGATTTGATCTTTACTGTGAAGGGTAAGTTTATGCCAAGTATGTTGCTAGGAACACACGTCTCATAGTTCACTGTCGCCTTTCTCTGCTTCGTTTATAAGGCACGTGCCATAAAACAAATACTAAGACTTCCTACTACTCTTACTGTTGATCTACCAAGATGCATCGCCAGAGGCTGTTAGTAATCTGTACCTGTCTTTTATGTACGACCAGCTCCACTCTCAATGATTGACCGCGGTCTGTCAGACTGTTGCAAGTTTACTAGCTAGCCTATACTAGTCAGTGGCATGAGAGCAGCCACCATCTAGGTACAATTCCTCCAGTGTTTTAGCATCACATATATCATTATAATCGTTCCGAGTGACCCTGACGTCAGCGGTACGAAATAACAAAGTAATTATGTTTACCTGACTAGTTTATCATAGTGGCTATGCCTGAAAGAAAAAAAAAAAAGAAAAAAAAAACCCAGCTCCTGTAGCTCCCAAGTGCCCCAGTAGAGTTTAATATCGCGGTCCCAATCTACCGAGACCACAACCAAGCCAACAAACTCAAACAACCCAAAGACTGGCAACAGAAAGATGGCCACACATTTCCATCACGGTTGTATATATTGAGGCTGATCTTATGGTGATACATGAACTAGACAATGCAACGTATACCAAAGAGAACCTCGGCTCCCACGTCTGGCGCGGAAGTGAGTCTGAGGTAATTTTTCTAGAGAAACGGTTATTTTCAAAGGTCATGTATGACAAAAACGCCATATCTCAGGTAGCTTACCACAAACATAACATTGACAGGCTTGATTCCAAGGATATCCTGTACATTGTAATTCCGATTATGAATTAGTGTACTCGGCGCCTTTTGTATTCTCCTTAGTTGCTGGCTTAATGGGACGGGCAGGTCGACTGACAAGCCCTGCTGGGGGTTTGATGAGCAAGGCCTCAAGCGTTGATTGCCGTGTAAGATGAACTTACCAGCTGGCTGTGTCTTCATTTTGGATTTGGTAATTGATCGGGCAGCTGCGTGTTTGCTCAGGCAGCTGAAAGTGATCTGACCGGGAGTGAAGTTCCACAAGGGCCTGTATAGAGAGGCTTTTCGCCGACGCTTTTATTATGGACCACGGGTAGCTTCCATGGTTTTCTTTGGAGGTGCCAAGATAGAAAATTAAACATTTGTTAGGAAGTGCCCTTTAAACTTTTTGTTTGCGCGATCCGGTGCCCTCAGCATCATTTGGTCACCAAGAATTTCGCAAGCGAAGACTTTGCTCTCAGAACCTTGATCGCCTTTCGCAGTTCCTCCATTGGCAAGAATTTCAACTCGGAAGGTAGTGCCTTCTTTGGGAACGATTTTGAGACCTCTCTTTTTGGTTATGATCTCAAACACAAATTTGCGATCACGGACAACCACGCCTTGAATGCCGACTCGACTCGGGCAGTGGCTGCGCACAACTTGGATTGGGGCACCGTGAAACTCTGCGCTCGCGAGCTTCACTGCTGCGCCAGGTCCTCCCGTATGTAGATCGTTCCCAAGTAACTCCCGAGCGTATCCTAGCCAGAGTTGACTCAAAGGCTCATAAATATGGTATTTTTGGCCATCTTTAGGTATGTCGTGGAGGCCCAAATTTCGCCTTTCCCGTGATGATAGTGGCTTGGGCCTCTGTTTCTGTTTTTCCTTTCTATCTTGTTGAGCTTTCCGACGAGCTGTTCGAGCATTGATGGTGAATGGTGGAGGAGAGGTCGGCCGAAGAATGAGTGGACGGTGCTGGATCTTCTCAGAATAGATTCGGTTCGCGCTATCGGGAGAATGCGCTCTGGCTAGCAGATTCTGGGTAGCTTGCTGCGGTGCGCTAGCCATGATTACCGTTGATGAGTTGAGGTTTGGTGGAACGGAAAGTCAGCACCAGAATGCTACAGGGAAGAGAAAAAAGTGTTTAGCGGAAATGTACCGCGATCCCTGTAGGCGCCGCAAGTGATTTCTGGGGAAATGACGGGAGGAATAGTGGGACACAGGCGGCTCCTTCCCTTCACATGTTGTTTCGGCAGAGTCAAATGATGCCCCCACTTGGCCAATCCCGTCACAGCTCAGCCATGTCCTCCCGTGTCCTTGTCGCGAACCTCCATCGAAAACACTCTGACTTACTCAGTACTTACTTACTTAGGAGTGAGAGGTGACAGATGTTCTTAACATCCGGAGCATATTAGCCGAAGTTGCTTCGGTGTGACGTAACTTTGTAACTTGCTTTGCCATGGGGCTATTGGGAAGAAACAATAGCTAATTGTTTACTCTGTACGCCTCGGTTATTACTTACTCAAGAACCGCCACTTTGCCCAAGAAGATCCTCAGCCATGTCGCATAACGAAGACGATGTCGATACGTCGACCAATTCAGCACCAGACCTTCAAATATTGGGTGATGAAGTCACGCTTCAGCCCAGCGGTTTTGTCGAGCCGCCACCCAAGAATATTCCTGAGGGTAAGGAGGAGGCTTTGATGGACAAGTTTGCCTCATTCCGGTCTGAGCCTTTCCGGTAACGAATTATCCTCTCCTTCGTCGTAATGCATGACTGACGGATCGCTCTTTTTAGCTTTCTTCGTGAGGTGTCTCTCTACGTCTCTGGTCAAGGATGGAGAGCCTATGACAATGCCATTGGCCAGCCTGTGTTTTACTCCGGCTTTTCAGAGAACATGAAGAATATGGTTCTTTCAGCGCCGCTTCTACAACAAAGAATCAGCCAACTTGCTGAACATCGTGTAGTTATTGAAGAGCGTGAGGGAATGTTGCCAAGAGATAGCAAAGACTATAGTACCAAGCGCTCTCAACGACTCAATGAGATCGAATCAGGTCTTCAAGAGCTGGCAGATAAGTGGACTGATGACATGATTTGCAAGATGGAAAGCAAAGCATTCATTCGTGGAGCTTATTATCTTTGTACCCAGCTATTGACGCGTGCTTATCATCAAGGCATCCATGTCTCCAGCGAGGAGGTTTTGCGGTTACGCAAGGTTGCCGAGGTAGCAGCCAAGAAGAAACAGAGCATCATCTTCCTACCCAGTCATCGATCACATGTCGACTATGTCTCTCTTCAACTTATCTGCTATCGTTTGGGCCTCACGTTGCCAGTCGTTGTGGCGGGAGACAACCTAAACATACCTGTCTTGGGCGAATTCCTTCAGCACGCTGGAGCCATGTGGATTCGCAGGGCATTTGGTGACGACGTTTTATACACCACGTTGGTTCAATCATATATCGATACGCTGCTACAGGAAGGCTACAATTTTGAATGCTTTATCGAAGGGGGTCGCTCCCGGACAGGAAAATTGTTGCCTCCAAAGTTTGGTATTCTTAGCTTCATCCTCGACAGTATCCTATCGGGCCGTGTTGAGGATGCCATCATTTGCCCTGTTAGCACTCAATACGACAAGGTTATCGAGACGGAGGGTTATGTTACCGAACTACTCGGAATGCCCAAGAAGAAGGAAAATCTAGCGGACTTTTTAAGCGGAGGATCATCTGTCCTGTCTCTTCGTTTAGGCCGCGTCGATGTTAGATTCCACGAGCCCTGGAGTTTGAGAAAATTTCTGGACGACCAGTTGTCGAAGCTTCCAAGTATTCCACGTGGGCTCGACACCGATCACCAGCGCCCCGAGGTTAGAGCAGTGCGAGAAAAGCTCCTACGCACAATGGGGTACCAAGTGCTGAGTAACATCAACGATGTGTCTGTTGTAATGCCGACAGCGCTAATTGGCACGGTTCTTCTTACGCTTCGGGGTCGTGGAGTCGGCAGGGAAGAGTTGAAACGTCGGGTCGCATGGCTAACAGAACGTGTGCGTGCAAAGGGTGGGCGTGTAGCCCATTTCGGCAATGCACCTCTTGCCGAGATAGTTGAGCGTGGTCTTGATGTACTCGGCAAGGATCTCGTGGGAGTGGTTGAAGGTCTTGCTGAGCCTACATATTACGCCGTTGACCGCTTCCAGCTGTCCTTCTATCGCAACATGACGATTCATCTCTTCATTTACGAAGCACTTGTTAGTGCAGCAATGTACTCACGAGTGAAAAGAGGAGGTGGTGCCCAAATTCAAGACATGCCGTTCAATGAGCTAAGGGAACAAGTGTTCTTTCTTTCATCCCTCTTCCGTGGCGAGTTTATATTCTCCAGCGAGGGTTTAGACACCAACCTTGACAGAACTCTGCGTGGTCTGGAAGCGGATGGAGTGATTCGAGTCGATCGTGATACAGACGGCAACGTCACCATGGTTGGACTTGCAGAACAGGAGAGAAAGGCCGGACGAGAAAACTACGACTTTTATTGTTTTCTCATATGGCCTTTTGTAGAGGCAACTTGGCTGGCAGCTGTCTCTCTTATGGGGCTCACACCTCCCCCTGGCCTGAACGAAGAGACCTGGATTGAGCAAAGCAAAATACATAACAGCGCCCAATTGGTAAGTCTTCATTTACATATATCAATATTCTCTCGTCGATATTTGTGTGTCCATGTGCTTACATAAATATCCATCTAGCTTGGCAAGACGCTTTATCACCAGGGAGACCTCTCATACTTTGAAGCTGTCAACAAAGAGACTTTGAAGAACTCATATTTTCGCTTCGAGCAAGACCAACTCCTCCATGTTGTAAAATCAAGAGATCCTAAAGTTCCTCTACGAGTTCAGCTTGACGCTTCCTGGAGGACACCTCGCGATCCAAAGACTGGGGCCCTTCTTGCGGAAGGCAAACTATGGGATTTTACTGAGAAAATCGCAAAGTCGCGCCGTGAGGGTAAAAACCGTCGTGATGGCGCCACGGTTAGCAGCCGTGTGCTCCGTCTTACCGATGAGCTAGGTCGTAAGCTCTGGGAGGAAACGCTCGAGGGCGAGAAGAGTGGAAAGAGTAAGGCTCCCAGTACACTCAGCAACGAGGAGAAAGAGGCGTTTGGGAGGAGTGTGAGAGAAGGGAAGAAGAAGAGAGAGGAGAGAGCTCGGGCTCATCTGTAAACATATGATTCATTGGGAGAATTCTGCGCAAGGTGTGCTGCTAGCGAGCTTGTCTTCTCTTCTCTGCTCTGTAAGCTTTACGCTACGAGAACTTGCCATACTATAAACATTACTATATATACTCAGTCAGACACAGTGATCTCGACGTGCCCAAGTCAATTCTTGGACAGCTTGAGTCTGTTCGAACATATTGTTTTTGATTTCATGTCTTAACTTCATGAGTCTCGCTCCAGTGGCTTGAGGATAATGTTATCTATCAAGCGTACTGGTGGTCCTCCACTGAATCCTAGATCCTCACCTTTCTTAGCCTCTTCGACTGGCAACATCTTGATTGCGGCGCTAAGAACAGCTCCGCGCGTTGGGTCGACTTCATCGATCTCCACCAGTGTATCTGGGTCTGCAAGTGAGACATAGTCGACCTCGAAGAGCACGCGCTCTGTAGGGGGAAGCTTGGACATGTCAGATGCGAACGCATCGATAAAGCCATGCGCTGCGCCGAGGATACTTTCTCTATCACATTTATTATTCGCCGTGTATGCGCTAGCAGCTCTTTGTAATGCGCTGGGGAGCACGATGGCCGCTTCTCTTCGCCTGGGTCCCAGATATACGTTGCGAGAACTAAGCGCAAGACCATCTAGCTCACGCTCGGTAGGCTGAACAACAACCTGCATAGGCAGGAGGAAGTCCTTGACCATTCGACGGATGACAACTGTTTGCTGAACGTCTTTTTGGCCAAAGTATGCGCGCTCAGGTTGGACAATATTGAAGAGCTTCAAGCAGACTGTCGCAACACCCCTGAAGAACGTTGGTCTGCTGGCACCCTCGAGAAGCTCTCCCACTGGTGTAATGCTAACAAAACTTCCCTTGCTGTCGATTTCCTGGCCTGGAAAACCACTGGGGTACATCTCCGGTGTCGTTGGCGCAAACACAGCAGAGATGCGACCCATGTTTCCTCCATCGTCTGCGAGCTCCCTATCCAGCGCCGCGAGCTTCTTTGCATCCTCATCCCATGTGACGGGATATGACGAGAGATCCTCTTTTATGCCGAACTGCG
Source organism: Fusarium heterosporum (assembly GCA_013396295.1). Taxonomy (NCBI): domain Eukaryota; kingdom Fungi; phylum Ascomycota; class Sordariomycetes; order Hypocreales; family Nectriaceae; genus Fusarium; species Fusarium heterosporum. Next base: position 37,535 of record JAAGWQ010000109.1, on the reverse strand, counting down.
CAGGGTTGACATATACACTCACGACAACATGGTGGTTCTCTCTTGCAGCGGCGCGGATCAACGACAGATGGCCTTCGTGTAGGGCGCCCATAGTAGGCACAAAGCCTACGGAGCGGTGGTTGATAACATGAGGACTGCGCCAACGGCGAACAGCGTCGACAGAGCGTAGAACACGAATTGACGATTTGGGGAGGGTCTCGAGGCGAGAGGACGTCGAGCATGCGGAAGCCATTGTGCGGACTGTGGTGAACGGCGAGCGATGCCGGAGGAAGCGAAGAGGAAGCATTTTGTCGGCCAGCGAGGAGGGGTAAGTGTTATAAGAGAAAAGAAAAAAGCGGTTTAGCCGAGGCCGAAGTATCGCATGATTAGTGGGCACAGAATACTCTCGTGATAGTTTCTGCAGCGAAATTTTGGGGACGGCTTAGGATGTTGGTGGAGTTGGAGATTCAGGGGTTTACTTTTTTTTGGAGTTGATGTTCGACATGTGACGCAGGCTACCCTGGACCTTCTATACCAGAGTCTTATTATGATCTTGAATTCATGTGAGCTTATATTTTCGTCTGTTGTGAGGATACATAATGAGTATAACTTTCTCTCATAATCCATACTATGTACGATACTGATTCAATCGAAGCTCTCATTGTTAAGACCTGAGTCGATAGAGTCAGTTTATCAAAATGAATGATGTATCACACGCATGAGCCAGGGTCCACTCACTATATACAATCCAACGCAAAGTCAGATACGAACACATTTCGTAATAATAATGAGAGCCACGGTAAACGGAACGGCTATTGACGGCCAGTTGTCATAAACAAGGATTGAGATGCTTTGTATAATTACAAGTTTAAAAGTATTATTTCCATCATTAATGCATAAAATAGGGGAATATCTGTCGAAATCAAAACCTTGACGCCATTCTATGTCGAAGCCAAGGGCCCGGCCCAGGGTTTTCTCATCACGACCTCTATTAATGATTTGTCAAATCATTTTCCTCCAAATAGTGACCATGTTATCGTAATATCGATCAGGAAAACAGTTGGTTGACGTTGCATTTAAGCAGCACCGCCAGTGATGTTGGCGAGGTTAAGCTTCTTCCAAGGGACGAGCAAACTGATCAAGAATGAGGTACCAACAAAGGCGACAGCAATAGCGAAGACAACATTCAGGCCTTGCATATAGCCGTTAATGACGTCGATCAGCTCTTCAGCATTGAAAGCTTCACGAAGAGCAGTTGCTCCCGTGAGAATAAGACGTCCCTTGCTGATTTGAGGAGCGTTCTCGGCAACGTCAAGAAGCATCTGGTTGACAAAGGCAGCTTGGCCTGCGGAGACGATATAGGCACCGCCAAGACCTTGGAAAACTACACTTTATTAGTGGGATGGTCTCGATAGGAAAGTATATAGGGTACTTACACAGAAGAATACCGGTAGCAGAAGCAAGATCCTCGGGATCAACAGTTCCTTGGACTGCAATCATGGGAATCTGGAAGGCGACACCCCAGCCAACACCAGCGACGATCTGGTAGCCAATCCACTTGCCAGTCGAAGTGTCGATATCAAGGAGATACAAAAGACCAGCACCAACGGTCGCAATGGCGGCACCACCGATGAGGAGAGGTTGGTAGAAACCGGTAGCCGTAACGAGACCTCCACTGGCGATGGTAGCGAATGTAACTGCAAGAATGAGGGGAAGGTTGCGAACACCACTTCCAGTAGGAGAGGTGCCGTGGACAGACTGGAAGTAGATGGGGATGTAGTATATGGCCAGGAAAAAAGAGCCAGCGAAGATGAAGGCAAAGGCACTCATGACCCAGACAACACGGTTCTTGAGGATTCGGACGGGAATCATGGAGCGCTCGCCCTGAACGTAGCAGGAGATGGCCCAGGCGATGGTAATAGCAACCCAACCCACCAGAAGACCGATGACAACAGACGAGTCCCAAGCGTGAGCCTGACCACCGTATTGGACAGCGAGGATGTAAGAGATGGTGAGACCCATCATGAGAACAATGCCGAGAGGATCCATCTGGAGAAACTTCTCAAGGAGAGGAGCCTTGACAGGGATTGCAGCACGGGGAGTCTTGAAAAAGAAGAAGATGATGGCTGCAGACACACCTCCGATGGGAAGGTTGATGTAGAAACACCATCGCCAAGAGACGTGATCAGTGAAAGCCCCGCCCAGCAGAGGACCGATCACACTGGCGATACCATAGGCGGCACCAATGATTCCGGTAAAGGCAGGTCGCTTCTTGGGAGGAGCAGAGAAGCCGATGATGGTATAAGCTCCAGCACCGAGACCGGCACCACCAACGCCAGCGATGGCACGGCCGGTGATGAGGGCTTCGGCATTGGGAGCGGCACCGCAGATGACGGAACCGAGCTCGAAGATGAGAATGGCGACGATGAAGGATGTTTTGAGAGGGAAGTACTTGTAGATTTTACCCCCTTTGGTGGTGTTAGTGGTACGTCAAGGTTAAAAAAAGGGGATGGTTGTGTCATCACTTACAAGTTGACTGGAAAGCACCAACAGTCATAAAGAAAGCAGCGCCATACCATCCGACCTTGTCAAGACCCTTGAACTCATCAGTGATCTTGGGAATAGCTGTTGCAACGATAGTCTAAGACACGGTCGGTGTTAGTCGAAAGATATGTTGATCGGAATGGAGTGGCGGCTTACCAAGTCAAGGGAGAAGAGAAAGACAGCCATGACCAAAGCAAGGACAATGAAGAACATGTTGATACCCTTAGGGTAATCGTCCTCGTTGGGGTCATCGCTATCAGTGTTGTTCTGGACAGTGCCAGCCTCGACATCCTCATCGAGGTTCGACTCCTCCTTCTTCTCCTGAACGTTGTCTTCCCCCCGTAATGTCGAGGTTGTAGACTCAGGTCGAGTCGTGGTCGCAGGGACCTCGAGTTTTGTTGGTTCGGCAGCCATAATCGCTTACCCACAAGGTTGAATCTGTGGATCGTGCAGAATTAAGCTTATATCCTTAGGGAGAAAAGGATGTATTTTGTGTAAGTGCTCAAGGGCTTGCTTGATGCTCTACAAGTCTGGGGCACCATGAATGACAGCGAGCCTCTACTATCTTTATAACCTCCATGACTGACGAGACAATCAATGTCTCTCCCTGCTTGGGCCTTTGTCATTGGAGTTAAGGTTCTGCCCACCACGCAAAATCCGTCAACAGGCATGACTGATAGAGCAGTGCATACTATTACCCGTCAGCATAACGAGCAACATCAAACAAAAGACCAGCTCGACCAGTAAAGAGCAGGCGGAGTGGCGGACTCCACCTTATGTCCGCAGCCTACACCCTCAATTCTGGACGTATCTCGTAAGCCCAAATCCGCTCGAAACATATCAAGCCCCGACGCTAAGAGAGATACGCTCAACAATACGTGCGGAACATCTCAGACGAGCCCTGGAGCTTCATCATAATGATCAAGTATTGCTCATAACTACCTCAAAGGGCCTCAGAGTATACTTTTACTACAAGCTGCACGTCTGCGGCGTGTGGTGAAATTTGAAACCACCCAGAGACAAGTTTGGTCCGAGTAGTCGGACAAATACTGTTATATTCTGAATCAGCCATGATTCCCAAACTGGATATAATTATGATGATGAAAGTATCGCTTGCCACGTGTAATTTACAATTTGCTACGACGACCTGGTATTCAACGCGAGATCCTGTATCGAGTCCATAGGAGTGGAACGCCTTACACACATGTAAGCTTTCAAGGCAGATAGATAACCTCACAGCATCCGCGCGCATAACGCTTGGCATAACGGCGAAACAAGACCAACCAGCAACGTCCGTCGACAAAACCTTCGCTGGTGCATCAGGGGCGGTCAAACAATAAGAGCGCCATGACTCACTTGATTGGGAAGTAAGCAGGTAAAAAAAACAAATTAGCTTCGAAAGAGTGAATCAAACATCGTCAACCCGGGTCTGGGCGTGTTTGCACAGTAATATCCGGTCTGCTTCGGCAGCTCCGGAGTTAAGACTTACTGGCTAAAATGATTCAACAGGCAAAGACGGGTCCTCGGATTGAATTTCGTTTGACTGGATCATCATCTTGTCTCACGGCTCTCGCGTCAGCACTTCTGAGGACTAGATAGTTAGTGGTCATCATATTATAGGGTTCATTTAAGATCCGAGGGTGACCGGAAGATCCAGTAAGCGATGATCTCCGCCAGGAAGTTTACGCATGTTTTGCGGGTCTTGACTCTTAGTTCCCTTATCCGCAGTCAGGTCCTCGATGTTGTTGTTGTTGGCGTACGTACGTACACAAGTCATAAAGAAACGGAGGAATTGTCATTTCGCGTATTCACGTTACGGACGAATAACGGACATGCCTGGCGGAGTTTGTAAGCGGCGATGCATCGCGCTGTGAGTGATGCCGTTAAGGCATGTTAGCGTCTCGGACAAGATTGAAGCTGACGAAGCCAGCGTTGATAAAGATCCTGATTGGGAGATTGTCTCTGGACTTTATCCCTAGAGGGTGTAGTTTGAGGAATAAACTCAAATGCATGTGCATGTGCGTGCTGATGCCATCAGGGTATTGGGTTGATCTTACAATTCGGAGACTTTTTTGTGAGCCCAGCGGATAAACGTTGACTTTTGCAACACGTCCACTTGAAGCTTGTTACGACATGTATTAATTAAGCTACGCATTCAGCCTGTCTTTCTTTATTGCTGAGATTCATGGGATTCACTCGAGAGGTCTCGAACATTCAACCAAAAGAGCCACCTGCTTTAACCAGAGTGACAGGCACTTTAGGCAAGTTTACAGTTGCTTTCACTAGAATGCTACCTAATCCTCTTTACCCTTACAGCTATCTATCCTATCTAGATGGTCAAATTCTTTGCTATCGCCAGCGCAAGCTTTACCAGCCTTGTGGGGCTCAGTCATCGTTGACAGCACCAGTGCCGCTAAGCCATATTTGTCTCAATGAATGGTCCGGCTATGATGCCGGTCAATGAGTGGCCTGCGTCTGATGAATGCTCACCAGTGAACAAAAATCAGGAGACAAGAAAAGAGAAACTACGAAAGTGAGGGATTTCTAACCGTATCCTCCGCACTCACGGAACAAGTACCATTCCGAGAGACTACCTAGGTACTCAGTTCATGGCTTTGCTCCTCGGCACATGTTATCGATAAGAGCTGTCATGATAGCGCTATTCAGCTACAATCCCGCTAATCTCAAATAGTAAGGTTGAAGCGGCTTCATGACGTCTGAGCTGTACCTCCGGCTCCGACTGCGATTACCGCCGGCTCCTCAATGGCACCCTACATCCCGCGCCCGCATCCGCACCCGCTGTTACAACCGTAACCGCAAGGAGGCAAAGAAATGCACGTTTTCGGCTCCGATAAACAGCTTAAAGCTTATCACTTGCTTTCTTGGGGAAGTTGCGAACACTCTCCAGACAATTGACTGTGGGGATTTTGCGGAGGAGGCTGCCTATATACGGAGAACAGTGCATATCCTTAGCTAAACTCAAGTTGGATATGTGAACTACCCCTCTCCAACGCCTCCAGCCATGTCTCTCAGGAGCTATAAGAAGATAGGCACTGCCCTTGTCTCAAGATTGCCTCGTGTCTCTCCCCGTCCTTCAACGTATCGTGCTTCCATCAGACCTCTAACGCACTCGCCGTCTCGACTCTCAATTCCTGTTCTCGGACGATCCATCACAGCTACCCAGAGAAGCTTCAGCACCATGTCGGACCTCTTCGTTGACCTCGAGGCGCCCAATGGCGTCAAGTACAAGCAGCCCACCGGTCTGTTCATCAACAACGAATTCGTGCCAGGCTCGTCAAAGCAAAAGATCACATCCATTGATCCTGCGTAAGTAAGCTTGTTTACAGTATCGAAAGATCAAGCTGACCGGAACCGCTTCATAGTACCGAAAAGGAGATCGCCACAGTCCACGCAGCCAATGCCGACGATGTTGATAAGGCCGTGAAAGCAGCCTATGCTGCCTTCCACGCACCCTCATGGAAGAAGCTGCCCCCTCCTCAGCGAGGAGTTCTCATGAACAAGCTCGCCGATTATATCGAGGAGCGCACTCAGATGTTTGCCACCTCCGAAGCTTGGGACAATGGTACGATATAATACACTGGCAATTGGGCAACTCCCGACCTATACTGACTTGGAATAGGCAAGGTCTACGCAGATGCTGAGGGTGGCGACGTTGTCGAGGTCGTTAACTGTATCCGCTACTACGCTGGCTGGGCCGACAAGATCACTGGCCAGACCATCACCGCCAACCCTAACAAGCTCGCCTACACTCTCCGACAGCCCCTCGGAGTTGTCGCCCAAATCATTCCTTGGAACTACCCGCTCGCTATGGCCGCCTGGAAGATCGGCCCTGCGCTGGCATGCGGCAACACAATTGTAATGAAGGCTGCTGAGCAAACGCCCCTCAGTATCCTTCTTCTCGCACAGGCTATCAAGGAGGTTGGATTCCCTGCTGGTGTTTTCAATGCTCTGAATGGCTACGGTGGCGAGGCTGGTCCTGCGCTTGTTGAGCACCCTCTTGTTGAGAAGGTCGCCTTCACTGGCTCGACTGCTACTGGTGCCAAGATTATGGAGATGGCTTCCAAAACTCTCAAGAACATCACCCTTGAGACTGGTGGTAAGTCGCCTCTTCTGGTCTTTGAAGACACCGACCTAGATGAGGCTGTCAAGTGGTCGCATATGGGTATCATGTCCAACCAGGGTCAAATCTGCACAGCTACTTCTCGTCTTCTAGTCCAGGACAAGATCTACGACGAATTTGTCAAGCGCTTCCTCGAGACCACCAAGACGGTCAGCAAGGTCGGCCACCAATGGGACTCAGAATCATACCAGGGTCCCCAAGTCTCTAAGCAGCAGTACGACCGCGTTCTCGAATACATCCAGATCGGAAAGTCCGAAGGTGCCACACTCCTCTCCGGTGGCCAGCCTGTGGATTCCTCCAAGAAGGGTTTCTTTGTCCAGCCCACCATCTTCGGCGACGTTCACCACCAGATGCGCGTCTTCCGTGAGGAGATCTTCGGTCCCGTGGTCGTCATCACCAAGTTCAGCGACGAAGAGGAGGCTCTCAAGCTCGCCAACGATACGACATACGGTCTTGGCGCTGCTGTTTTCACCAAGGACATTGAGCGCGCGCACCGCGTTGCTGCAGAGATCGAGGCCGGCATGGTCTGGATTAACAGCACACAGGATAGCGAGCCTTATATCCCCTTCGGTGGCGTGAAGCAGAGCGGCATTGGTCGTGAGCTTGGTGAGGCTGGTCTCGAGGCATACAGCCACACCAAGTCTATCCATGTCAACCTTGGTTCTCGTCTGTGAGCCATGTAAATAAAGAGATTGACCAACGATGTTGATTGAATATTTGGAACGACAGGCGTATCGGCGTATTATCGTATTTAGTAGGAATTAGCAAAAATACCAGATTTCATGTCCATATCAATACATTGGCTGTACTGTCGCTAAGCCTTGCGAGACTGAGGCGAAGTAGTACCAATCCACAGTGAGGCTTGGCTGTTGCTGTATCCGCCCGGGAATAAACTTGCCGTGATACACGTCATAGCAGCTACAGACGTCCAACATAGATAGATAGAGGTAGTGAATCACGGCACACGACACTTTCATTCTCTTCTCTCATTCTATTGATCTCTCTATCCTGAATCGATTGTCTTTATATCGTTAAATACCTTTTTATCAAAGCATTCGAAAATGACAGACCTTCCTCCGCCTAAGTATTCAGACTTGGAGCTCCCCTCGTACAATACCCTGATCAGCGCTCCCACGCCCGCCCACGCCGCTACAACCCCCACTAACAAATCCATCCTCGGACCTGCAACGCTCTACATTGCAGGCCGCTTCATCTACTCGACCGACCCGGAGGCGCCGCCGCTCTACGAGTTCTCTCACTCCATCGGTTACCTCCATGACAATGACCGCAGCGTAAAAGTCGAGCGCGTCGACACCGTCTTCAAGACTTCTACCGGCTTCCCCCAAGTCGTCCCGAAAAACCGCCACCTCTTCGACCTCAAGCATCCCACCGCGGCCGAGTTTCCCACGTTTCCCTACCACGCCGAAGTCGCTACCCGCCGAGCCCTATGTTCCTTTGGAGTCTCGTACTTCCGCTCTGGTAACCTTTTGCGGCAGACCAAAGGGTATCGATTCGATCGCGCTGTGAAAGGTGCCGATCGCAAGCTTGAGCCACAGGATGTGCTGTTCGAAGCTTGCTCATCGCGGAGCAAGGGCGTGGGATACGAGTGGAGAGACTGCCGGGGCGAGATAATAGCAAGAGAGGTTGAGGATGAACAGGCGAGTATGAGCCTGGTCATCACAGCCGAGATGAGCGTCGAATTGCGCGATGCCCTTGTTGCGGCGTGGATACTCAGGATATGGTGGGAGTTGTCAAAGGGGAACAGCTACGCGATGCGCTTAATGTCGGTGCGTTAGCCAGAAGGGAAAACACATCTGAAATGTACATTCCTCGCTGATATTGGCCACAGACAAATGCGGCTCTCGGGCAGAGAATGATGGGGTTATGAGGGTGAGTACAGTGCTCTTGTCAAGAGTACACAAAACTGTTCGACGGAGGACTCTCTGCGTTCGACGAAAGAATCGAGCGACTGGCGTATTGAAATGTATAGCGTTGCAGTTTTCTTCTACTTTCATACCTGATACATCCTCTTCCAGGTCATACATGATTAATAAATATCCCATAAACTGACCTTGCCATCTTTGGCTCCTGCTGCGATCCAGTGCGTTTTCCGTGCTGCATTTATACGTTGCTCTTTGACACTCATTCCTGCTTTGAACAAAGACCCTGTTCTTGTGCTCAGAGTGCTCGTTGCCCTGGCTTCTTTCTCTTGCTTCGCTGTCGGATTATCCGCTTGATCTGCTACCTTCACGTCGGCGAATGCGACAGCGTAGCATCCAACTTGATGCCACTTCAGCACAGCAAGTTCCTTCATAGTCTTTAGAGAGTACACACGTACTTTGGAGTCCCAACCTGCTGTAGCAAAGATTCGTCCGTCGGACCGTATATCCAGACTTTGTTGTCCGGAGTGCTTGGTGTTGATAGTCTTGAGGGGATCTCTCCACGCAACGCCTTTTCGAGGAGCACTCGTAGATGCTTGAGTTGATGTTTGGAGACCTGCGGACAAAAGTGATTTGGCTTTGGGTTCTTCGTCTATTATCTCGACGACCCGCTCGGTGGTCATTGGTGGCTCGGTGTCTGCTAAGGGGAAGAATAAATCAGTGGGAATAGGGTGTTTGGCGATAATGGAGTCGGCGCTGGAAGTAATAAAGTAGTCGCTGTAGACGCCCAGTGATAAAACAGGTTGCGAATGTGCCTGGGAGTGGTACATTGTAGTCCATTGCCCGTCAGGCTCAAGACGTTGCACGACCACGTACCCGTTCTCAAAAGCAGCAATAAGAGTAAGGGCATCTTTGTGATGCAGAAGCGCAAGACACATTGCCATGCCTGTTTTGTCTCCAGCCTTGATAGTATGGATGCGTCTTTGTGACGGCAACTGATAAATATCGATCTATGGCCACTATCAGCAAAGATTCACCGTATGGTTGAGGTTATCCATACAGCGTCCGAGTGCAAGGTATTAGGCACAGCAATTAGGACTTCAGAGGCAGCATCGACAGACCCATGCACAACGGGGCAGATCGCGAAAGCACAAAAGTTCAAGGTATTGACTTCAAGAAGATGCAGTACCCATGGTTGAGCTCTAGGCGTTGATACTTCTTCCACTGGTAATGCGGTGCTGAGATGCTCTTCATCTGCCTCGCCGAGTTTCCAGACGATGAGCTTCAGATCACGCCCATGCCTGTCCAAAAATCAGTAAGAATGACCCATTGATTTCTGCAAGTTCTGAGGTGATGGTTTACGTGATGATTCTATCGTCGCCCCAGCCGCGGAGGCCCAAGAGGGCTTTTTCATGAGCGCGCCAAACAGCTCGTGGGCGCATTATTGTGAGGTCCCATAGCACCACGAAGCCATCTGCATCGCCCGTCACGAGGCGCTCATTAGATCTGATAAATGCGGCAGCATGGATCTGCGATTTATGACCGCGTAGTATTGACTTGGGTGTCGGTGTTGTAGAGTCCATTTTGTTGATGAATTTGCGGTCATGATTAGGAATCCACGGTTGGTGAAATTGGATTGGGCTATTGTGGAACAAGCAGTGTGGCCAGGAACAAATTAATGAAGCCGTCAGTAACGATTTACACCAACTTCGCCAGGCATTTCTTCCCAAGCTAATTTGCGAGTGTAAGCCAAATTTCATCTATTCGGCATGTTTTTGCTTTTATCATTTGTCCGGGAAATGCCCATCCGCCATTTTAATTAACAACGCAACGTCGATTGAACGGATGGTATAGAGGCAGCTTAGGTAGATAAAATTGCATCCTCTTACACGTGCAACCTACATAATGAACACATTAGAATCGCTCTGGATTAAGAGCCCTAAAAACTCTGCCTCGCAAGTATCGGGTTACTATCAAGATCACCAGAGGACAAGCTCCAACTATCCCATTGGCAGTTAGGCCTGAGTTATTTTGGGCTGCTGTGTTACCTATCACTCATAACCGACACTTCAAAATTTGCTGTCTTGTGCTTGTCGGGCGCATCCTATGTTGTTGACTCCGTGTCACTCGATTGCATCGCACATCGTCTGACGGAGCTGAGCTTTGCCGCAGGAAAAGACATGGTGATGCACGAGCAACATTGACAGCTGATTCAATAAGCGAAGCCTGCGGATGAAAGGAAGCCATTATCAACCCTCATACGACCACCCGTCTCGCCCGGCTTCCGGTAATTTAAATCAGCTGGGGTTTAAGCCGAGTTCCATCCATCCTGGGCGCCACATGTACAATGCATACATATAACATGTGCGGTAGTAATGTTCGCTTCAGGAGCCAGTTTCAACTCCAACCTATAGAGTGTGCTAATCATCCAGTGGGTGGCTTTGTGTGATTCTCCTACACATTCTCGAGTTGAGCCATATGACCGGGGAGTTTGTCAAAGCCCGGATTCACGACTTGCGCCCTCAGAAGAATATCTTCCCTCCTTGGGGATAAGACAGGATAGAACGGAGATTGAACACAGACGCCATCCCGTGTAATGGTCTCAGAATCTGTTGGCTTGCTTCCCGAATCACAGCCGAAGGAAGAGACTACTCGTACTCGCACAGCAGACGGAGTACACGCCGGTGGTTATTGGCTTGGGTACGGATACCTTGGCTTAGAACTGGTGTTTGGACATATACCTATGATGTAGCGCTCGGGTTCAAGTGGAGACATATAGCTCTTAGCAAGGCTGTCGTACTCAATAATGCCCGAGACCAATGTCCTCTTCATATATTACTTGAGCCCCATCCGGTTCATTCTCTTGTCCTTACCTCTTGGTCATCACACCTCCCGCTCCATCTCTGTAGTCTACTCCGACTGTGGATCCCCAACGACTATCCCGGACCTGCGACGGTCGATTTTGCCGAGCACGGAGTAGGGGAACCGGATTAGAAGCCGTGGCCTGGGCCGCAAGCTATAGTCTGATTCCATACCTCCGTCGAATTTGCTAAAAGTCCAGAATTGTAGGTGCTCACGACCCAACCCCAAATTTGTGACTTAACAATACCCTACCCAAAAACACCAGACCAAAACCTACTTGTCTGTAACTTACAAGCAAAATCTAACACCATTCTCTGGCTTTCTATGGGGAGCCAGTCAGTTGATAGTGTCTGCTGAAACTGGCTTCGATGATATCGCCGTGCTTGATGACAGTTCCGGTGCGGCGATGCAAGATGAAGATCTCGAAGAGAGGCAGACAATGCCGTTCTACACGGATTGGCAACGTTATTCACCCAGGGCTTTTGCAACGGAGGCCAACTTTGGTTTGGACTTTTTCGATTTTAGTCCCCATCGGCATTCGCATATGGGGACGGCTCCGATCTCCGAACCCCCGAACATCAGCCAAGACTCAGAAGGTCTATCAATGGAAAATTCGACGGGAACGACCCCTCATGGTCCCATGACGAAGTCAAATCTAATCCCAGTAAAAGGAAAAAGAGTGCGAACGGGGTGCCTCACATGCCGGGAAAGGCATCTCAAGTGTGACGAGGCAGTACCAGATTGCATGAATTGCCAAAAGCGAGGCCGTGAATGTAAAAGAGGAGTACGCCTTAACTTTCTGGAAATCAACTTACATAGACCTGTTGATATACCATCTCCTCAAGCTTGGGAAAGTATGTATTTCTATCCGATCTGAAAAGCCGTGCTGATTCAATCCATAGTCGGGTTTCAAGACGAATCGCGAGAGATCGCTTCTGAGTACCAGGGCGGCCTAGGTCGCTATGCTCCATATTCTTTGGGATGTGAAGAAGATGACGATGTTCTAAAAGGGCCACTGACCGTAACAGAAGCAAACAATATCCGTGAATTAAATACTTCGACTAGAGGGCTCCAGCTTAGCTCGCAACGCTCTTCGAGCTACTCCAGGGACATTGCCACTCATATAGCCCCAGAGATCTCGAATACACAACAGGATGTTGTGGCCAAGATCGAGTCTAATGACAATGTGCAAGGTAGCTTGGGCGACATATCCAATATTGCAACACCGGCATCATCAAAACAGTCCGGAATGACCCCACGGGTCGAGGGGTTTCCAGAACAATTGATGGCGATGCGATACCGACCTACGCAACAGCAGGTGGTAGCTGAAGATATCACAAGCCTAGAAGTCCCGCAGCTCACCATGCCGCCTCAAAACGAAAATGTTTCCGTTGAACAAGTCCTCGAGAATGACCATGTACACCATGTAACCAATCGTCTTCATGAACCGAGTCGAGACATTCTGACCTCGGCGGATCAGATTCATTATATGCAAATGTTTGTTGAGAAGGTAGCCATATGGATGGATTCGTTCAACAAAAACAAATACTTCGCAACAAGTATCCCATATCATGCTCTTAAGTCAACCATGCTTCTCAACGCTCTCCTTGCAAGTGGTGCAAAACATGCTTCTCTTTTCACTCCGGAGAGTCATGAACAAGCTTTATTTTACTACAATACCGCGACAACGCAACTTCTCCGAAGTCCGCAGAATCCCGATCGGAATACCGCCGAGTGTGCGACAACAGCGATCGTCTTAAACGTATATGAGATCATGTCTGAAAAGCCCCCACAGCGCATGAACCACATAGCGGGATCTCGAGCGCTCATAAGAGAATGTGGATGGAATGCTGCGAGTACTGGGATCGGACTGGCCTGTTTCTGGCTGAATATTGGCATAGAAATACTCAATTGCCTGGCGACGAACTGGCAGACGACATGGAATCCAGATGAGTGGGGCGTCGATTTCGCAACTCATAATAATGATCAAGATGATGGAGTAGGAAGCGAGCATATCTGGGTATGCCGTGCCTTATACGTTGTTGCAAAGGTTACAAACTTCCGCGCTACTGCAACTAAGCCTGACGACATGAACCCGCCAGAGGAACAAAATTGGATAGGAAACCGCCTATCACAGTGGTATGAGCTGAAAAGGCTTTGCGATAGCTGGAACTTGCGCTGTCCGAGAATTATGCGCCCCATTGGTTATATCAAAGCAGAAAAGTCGCCAGGCAAGTCTGTGTTTCCTCATATTTGGTAAGAAAACCACCATGCCGAAGCTCAGGATACGTAATTGACATGGTTCAGGATGATCCAGCAAGAAGCAATAATGGGGCAGTTGCTTTTCCATACTGCTCAGTGCACTCTGTCGCAAACACATCCTCTGGAAACTCTGTCATACTCAGAGAATTTGCGGCTCTTGCAGCTACATCACGCCCGTCAGGTCTGCGGCATCGTTGCTCATATCACAGACAGAGGGGTTGCTACGGTTGCGATCCGGTGCCTGGGGACTGCAGCTGAGGTGCTAACGAACCAGTGTGAGCAAGCCGAAGCCCTTGAGATTCTAGAAAGGATAAACAAATTAAATGGTTGGCGATTGGATGCTGTTGCAATAGAGCTCAAGAAATCATGGGGCTGGAACCTCATAAAACCGCCCATCTCCAGCCCAGCAGATGATAGCCAAGACGCAGGGGTTCTGATGGCCCGAAGAGCTTCAACAGCTTCATCGACACCTACAGTCATGACTTCTGCGGGAACAAAAACGCCGCTGAATCCTCTAAGCTTCGCCGATTTCAAATTACCGAATCACCCTTATCAAAATTGGTACGAGCCGCCGAGCCGGTCGAACTCCTTTGATCCCTCATCTTTGTAAGGACCTAGGGGCCTTCATGATCCAAATCTGAGCAGATCAGAGTGGGAAAGGACATGCGCTTATTTCCGGTCAAGATAACATAGACGGCGTTGGGATATTTATTGTTTTTTCCTATGTTGCGAAGTTTTTCTTGTTGATATGATAGGTGGACAGGGCTCTGCCTGATTTTACATTAGAGCGCTGTGATCATGAAGACTTTCCACCGGGCTGGAAATTCATGCTGTATCCGCCCGAATTTTCGTCTTTGACCATCTGAAAGTTGTTGGTGCTCAACCCGAACGGCTTCAGGATACCATTGCCAAGGTCTTTGAGCTTACCCCACATCTCACCCATCTCTTTCTCTTGTGCAGCCTTAACACGCGGTGGTAAATCTCGTAATTGCTTTTGAACCACTCGAAGATCAGCAGTGGTTAGGCTCTCCGGTTTAGCAGCAAGGGCCTTGCAATCTTCTTCTGCTCCAGCAAGATTATGCCAGCCACCAGCCTCTGAACGGCCGCGGGCGCGTCGCATGAGAGCTTTGCATCGAATACGTTGGATATTGGCCTTGAGTGTCTTGACTTCTTCATCGATTGTTTCGGGTGCCGGAGCTGCACGCGTAGCACCGTTGCTGACGATTTCCTCTTCGACGTCATCGTCTTCCTTCTTTGCTTGCTCTTCACCGTCTTTCTTTCCATCAGAGTTAAGTCGAGGATCATCTTGTTCAAGCTTTTCTAGAGCCTTAAGAGAATCTGATGCCGATTTGGCAGCCTCCTTCCAATCCTGTAGCTGAATGTGGCAAGCAGCTATGTTACTAAAAATGACTGCACGCGGATAATGCAGATATTTGGGACAAGACTTGATTGCATCGTCATATTTGTCTAGTGCATCTTGGTAGTCTTTAGATGCGAACAAAGCATTTGCTTCTTCCTTGAATGATGTAGATTCCTTCACTAAAGCCTGTATTCGTTAGAACGAGGGGCTAACGCGAAATGCAACCAGGAAGCCACGGTGAAGTCATCGTGGCATTAAGGTGATAAAAACATGACTACTAACTTCTTCTTCTTCTGGTGTAAACCGTAGCTCTTGGCCATCCGAAGGGTCAGCGGCATCTTGGCTTCCATCCGTGTCTGGCTTCTTCGCTACCTCATCTTTGCCGTGCTCGCTTGAGCTCATATTTGCAGTGGAAAGACAGGTGTGGGTGATGAACACCTAGTAGTTGCGGTAATAACGGAAAGCTACGATGGATCGAGACAGGTGATGTTTTGGGTGATTCCGAGCCGAAGTATTTTAGGAAAGCATGATGAGAACACAAGGCAATGAATGTTGTGAAGTAATGTTATGGCAAGGAAGCCACAAGAACCTGGAAGGTGAGCCTCATGATTCCAAGCGGTTCCTGCCAGCTGTAGAGTGCTAAGCTATAGTGAGCTTAGTGAGTTTCTGGCCAGGATAGGAACATCCATCAACCCGGGCCATCTATGAATGGAATGCCCCGCCGCGGGGTAGTCTTCATGCGAGGGGCACCTGAGACTTGAATTAGAAAATATAGAATGGGATCTTCCTCACTTTGCACAATTGATCAAGCTATCTAGACCAAGGTGATTAGACGGCCTTATAATAACTGCTGAAACATGTGCTAGTACTCAATTAGTTACCTTCAAAAGAATTAGCAGATTGTTGCATGTGATTTACTGCCACTGCTGCCCCACTGGCGAGACCCACTGTTAAGTAGCGTTGATCGCCCATAAAGAAATGCCCCTCGTGCATCTTCAGTTGGCTGCTCTTGTTCAAGAAACTTCGCGATTGCCTCGTTCTTTTCGCTTTCACCCTACACATACTCATTAAGCATCCGGATTTCGTCGTGGCCATAAATTTGGACCTTTTGTTTTGTCTCATTCCTTCTGCGAGCCCTCGATACCCATTCGTCTTCCTTTTCTGCTGCATTCATCTTTTCAACTTTCGCAACCATGGCTCCTCGCACAGAGTAGGTTACCCTGTTAGCTGTGAATATTCCAGTAAACATTTTTCTAATCAAGGTTTCTTCAGATTCCCGCCTGTCCGGGCTTGTCTTTTCGACATGGATGGCCTCCTCCTCGATACCGAAGACATCTACACTAAGTGTGTCAACATCATCCTCGAAAAGTATGGCAAGGGAACTCTCCCCTGGTCCATCAAGGCCAAGCTTCAGGGTCGCCCCGGTCCCCAAGCCAACAAGATTTTCCATGACTGGGCTCAGCTCCCCATCACTTCTGATGAATACATCGCTGAGAACACTGCCCTCCAGAAGGAGCTGTTCCCCCACACCAAGCCTCTCCCCGGAATTGTCGACTTGCTTGGTCACCTTGGCCGAACCAGATACTGGGAGGTCAAGGACGGCGCTACCAATGCTGAAACTACCGAGAATACCAAGGCTCAGCGTGTTCATATTGCTCTTGCTACCAGCTCCCACTTGGGCAACTTCCGTGTCAAGACAAACCATCTGGAAGAGCTCTTTTCTGTCTTCCCCTCGGACCGTCGCGTTTTGGGTGATGATTCCCGGCTGACTCCTGGCCGCGGCAAGCCTTTGCCCGACATCTTCTTGCTTGCATTGAAGACCATCAACGACAGTCTTTCCGCTGGCGAGCGACCTATCACTCCCGAGGAATGCCTGGTTTTCGAAGATTCCGTTCCTGGAGTTGAAGCTGGCCGTCGTGCCGGTATGCGTGTGATTTGGTGCCCTCATCCCATGCTGAAGAAGGAGTACGATGGGCGCGAAGTCGAGGTCCTTGCTGGACGCACCGGTGAGGCTGGAGAAGTCGATCTCCACCAAGTTGGCGAGCCTGACGATGGTTGGGCCGAGTACATGCTCAGCCTGGAGGACTTCCCCTATGAGAAGTTTGGCATCGTAGTCCCTCCCGTCGAGGTCGAGAAAGAGGATTGCATGAAGGAGTCTTCCAAGGAGGTTGTGGCCGAAATCTAGGAGCCCGAGCCTGTTCTACCCGCATCAGTGATGACTTGAGGTCGATGGACATTAGCCCGCGCAACTAGGTGCAAGGCGGCCAAGTTATTTCCCTCAAGAATTCTGGAGAATGTTAATTACAGTGGATTTGAAAAAGGGAAAGCTAGACAAAAGGCATAGATTCATGGAAAAGAGTCTGGTATAGAAGGGCTATATTGAGGCATTATCTGCCGAAGCCCTAGATAATTAGACCATAGATATAATATCGAAAGACAAATCAAGGCATTTATTTGCATGCCATATAATGATCCACCATGCAAGCCTGACTAGCAGAGTTGCGGCCGGTAATCCAGACAGCTGTCTACTGCCATTGAGTCCATGTAATTTTTCGTTTGAGACAATGCATTAGCACTAGTGAAATGTTGACAGAGATCAAGAGTCAGTTACAGCAGTAGTGTAGGCAGAAAACATATTATTTGGACTCTGCCTTACCTTGTCGGATGTTTTTCAATCTCTCATACTTAGCTTGAACTCGAAAGCCCCCAAACCTTGCCACTGTTAAGCGATGGTGTATTAAATAAATGTCCTCACAGGCCCAACACGGCCTGGTATTCATTCACGATAATTCGAGCATATGTACATAAAGTCCAGTGAGCCTCATCCCAGTCAGGTCATTCACCGTGGCCAATCCGTCAACTTCATCAGTATGAATTGTAACAATGGATCGGACCCCGTCATGAGAAGCAACCCAACCTCTTTCAGGCAAGATTTTGAACTGGTCTGGCTATTTCATCATGAGATCTCCACACTTTCCCCCCAGACGCTCACCCCAGAAGCCAATTGAGTTGACAGTCACATTAGGATCTAGTCCATGACAAGTAATAAAATTACACAACTACAAAGCTCTAACGCTCTCGGTTCCCGGCTCTTGCGAGGCCGGAATGTAATTCCCGATCTCTAACTACCGGAGCCGTCGACCCCGGACCGGAACCGGCGGGGTTGAACCGGGCCGGTTCTGTTTCACCCACCTCAGGCGCTTTGGGCCTGGTTTAGTGAGCTGCAGCGCTTTCTTACAGCGGTTGGTACCCTCTGTAACCCCGACCTCGCATCGTTGACCCCAATGGAACCCGGGATGGGGTCCTTCTCTCCGATGACTGGTCTTGATTGAAGCAATATTGTACGGTATGGACGCAATGCGACGGCCAAAGCATACTTGCCCCAGTGGGGTGGGCAAATTTCTAGCGTGTCCATGTGACGTTTACTAGGAGTTGTCGCGAATCTTTTCGTTTCTATTTACTTGAAGGTATCCGTGGACCGGAACCTATATGGTGGTTTAACTCGCATTCTCTCTTCCTGCTTCTCTTCCTTCTCATCTCCTATATTCTTTAAACCCCCGTTCTTGCTGTATCTCGGTGACTTCTATCATATTTACAGTTACAAATATAAATACAGACATAATGGCTGAGAGCTACCACAAGGAGGTCATTGCCGGCGTATGTTTGCCCCTCAGTCATGAGCCTTTGTGCCCCTCATCAAGATTCACATTTGCTAACCTGGTGCAATAGCTTAAGGATAAGAGCCTTTTCATTCAGGAGGCCTTCATTGATGGAAAATGGGTTGCCAAGGATAATAAGTTCGATGTCTTTGGTTCGTGGCAGTCTTATCATGGGTATTGGATTTATAAAGGCTAACCTGTACTTTAGAGCCCTCAACAGCCACTGTCCTCGGCCAGGTTGCCAACTGTGCCCTTGAGGACTTCCAAAACGCCATCAAGAGCGCTGATGTTGCTCAGACAAAGTATTTCGATAGCACAACTGGCGCCAGCCGAGGTGCCCTTCTAAGGAAGTGGTACGACCTTGTTCTCGCTAACCAGGAGGATCGTATGTGAACCCTCATCATTTGGTCCCATTTAGCACTGACATGGATTTTAGTCGCCAAGATCCTTTCCCTCGAGAACGGAAAGACATACTCCGAGGCCCTGGGTGAGGTCATCTACTCTGCCAGCTTCATCTCGTGGTTCGCCGAGGAGGCCACTCGTTCTTACGGCGTCACCATCCCCTCTTCCGCTCCTCACACTACCCTCATGACCATCCGCGAGCCCGTCGGTGTCTGCGGTATCATCACGCCATGGAACTTCCCCGCCGCCATGATCACCCGAAAGATCGCTCCCGCTCTGGCGGCCGGCTGCTCCGTCGTCATCAAGCCTCCTTCCGAGACTCCCTACTCTGCGCTCGCTTTTACCAAGCTCGCCCTGGAGGCTGGTCTCCCTCCTGCTACCATCCAGGTCCTCCCTACCCGTGACCGCCAGGCTGCTACCGAGCTTGCTACCAACCCCCTCGTCAAGAAGATCTCATTCACCGGTTCCACTGGCGTTGGCAAGTATCTTGCTAAGCTTGCTGCTGGTACTCTGAAGAAGCTCAGCTTGGAGCTTGGTGGTAACGCTCCTTTCATCGTCTTTGAGGACGCTGATCTCGATCTCGCTGCTGAAGGCGCCATGTTCTGCAAGTTCCGATGCTCTGGTCAGACTTGTGTCTGGTAGGTCTTTTTACAAATTGCATTTGACAAACATAGCTAACCTGCTCGTCAGTGCCAACCGACTTTACGTCCAAAAGAGCGTTGCTAAGGAATTCACAGCCAAGCTCGTTGAGAAGGTCAACGCCCTCAAGATGGGAGGTGGCCTCGACAAGTCCACCACCCAGGGCCCTCTCGTCAACAAGTCTGCCGTCGACAAGGTCAAGGAGCACATTGCTGATGCCACATCCAAGGGCGCCAAGGTTGCTACTGGCGGTACCACTCCCGACGGCCCTGGATTCTTCCACCAGCCTACCGTCCTTACTGGCGTCACACAAGAGATGGCTGTTGCCAAGGACGAAACTTTCGGACCTCTGGCCCCAGTTTTCGAGTTCGACACGGAGGAGGACGCCATTCGTCTTGCCAACGACACCGAGTTCGGCCTTGCGGGATACTTCTTCTCCAAGGACATCAGCCGCGTTATGCGTGTTGCCCACAAGATGCAGGTCGGTATGGTCGGCGCCAACACTGGCAAGATCAGCGCTGCCGAAGCGCCCTTTGGCGGTGTCAAGGAGAGCGGCTACGGAAAGGAGGGTAGTCTGTATGGTATGGCTGAGTACCAGAACATCAAGTCCATCACCATTGGAAACCTCAACATTTAGAGAGGATGTTACAAAAAAGGATATGAGCGCACAAAAAAGGAATTTGTTTATTTAGCCATGATCAATAATGACGAGGTGGGAAGCCTCACGGTATATACAATATCTACACTACAAAACAGTAAAATAGCCCAACTTTACAACTATTTCTATCCCTTGTGATTGCTCTTCTTCTGGTTTGTTCCTGAGCTGTGTCTCTACTAGACTCATTGACCACATTGCGCACTATCATGGCTTGAAACCTAACTAAAGAGTCTCAATACCTTTCAAAATAGCAATACTTTACAAAATGTTCCGTCAGATTTCTAACACGGTTCGATACTTGTGTCTAATTATTCCAAATTATAAATAACAGAATAGTACTTCATATCATTGTAACACTATCCCCGCACTTTAGCATCAGAAGCGAGACGAACGCCCTACAAAACTTGGAGAAAAAGGGACTAATTTATTGGTTCCTTGTACTCGGACTTCCTGGTTAAATTATTCGGAAGTAACAATGTCCCTGTGGATATGCTTGGCTCACCTTGGTCAACCACATACAGACACGCCGCCATCATCGTTGACATCCACACTCAAAACATTAGAAACCAGCATACCTAGTTTTGGGTTCGGAGCTATGATTGAATCATAGTGGTCTTGTGATCTGTTGAAAATTTCGGGTTTCCCACCGAACGTCACCTATTTCTTCTCCAGTTCCCATCACGAATTGACTAGTGCTCATCAGCCTCCTCGTATTACTGCATCAACGTTTACAATGACTACCAACGGACACAAAAACAATCACATCCTAAAGGACCAATCGCCATACCGTCTATTCAATTCATCAATTCCGCCATCGCTTGATTCTTTCAAGGCGCTTTGTTCTCAAGAGGCCAGCAGAGAAGATTACCCTCTCGCAGCAGACATCAACAAGAACGTGCCTATCTATAACCTTGCCAAGTACTCGACTTTGACTGCGAAACAAAAGTCTTCTCTTCAAGATGAATGGTACAAGATTCTCCTTCACGGACCGGGCGTCTTTGTCACAACTGGTCTCTATACCGAGATGGACATGATCGACAAATCAACCTCCGCGTTCAATAGTATCATTGAAAGAGAGAACCAGGGAACCAAAACATCCGGTGATCATTTCGCGAGTGCTGGTAAAAACGATCGAATCTGGAATTCGTTTAGCAAACACTGTCTCCAAGATCCTGCCTCGTTTTTCAGCTACTTTTCAAACCCCTACCTTGACCTCATCTTCGCCTCATGGCTTGGTCCAGGCTACCGAGTCACTACTCAAGTCAACAATGTCCGGCCTGGTGGAAAGCCTCAGGTATCACATCGTGATTACCATCTGGGCTTCATGTCCGAGGAGACGTGCGGTAGATATCCACGTGCTATGCAGGTTGCAAGCCAATATCTTACGCTGCAAGGCGCCATAGCACATGTCGATATACCACTTGAAAGCGGCCCGACGAGACTCCTGCCATTTAGTCAAGCGTTTGCTACTGGATATATGGCGTACCGTCTTCCCGGATTCAACGAGTTCTTCTTGGACAACTATATATCGCTTCCTCTACAAAAAGGCGATGGGATATGGTTCAACCCGGCTCTTTTCCATGCCGCAGGAGAGAACAAGTCTATCAATATTAACCGACTGGTCAATCTCGTCCAAGTAAGCAGTGCGTTTGGCAAGCCCATGGAGACAATTGACGCTCGGCCTCTGGTGGAGAATACGTGGGATATCTTGACTGCTGCATACAAAAACCAAAGCTTGAATGACGAGGTCAACATGTTCATATCTGCTGTGGGAGAAGGTTATCCCTTTCCGACCAATCTTGACAAGAATCCTCCCAGAAATGAGAACATGGCTCCGGACTCAGAGCAAGATGTTATTCGAGATGGGCTGGTAAAAGGGAAGAGTAAAAGCCAGATTTTGGCCGATCTCGAAGACTTTCGAACAAAAATCAGAGCTTAGATATGTGTATTTTCAATGCATTATTATTGATTACTACTTGGACTATTCTTACAAGTTCCATTTTTGTGTTGCGATTGTATTCATGACTAGACTTCGGGGTGTCTAGCCTGTCATTTCAACCTCTGCTTTGGGGCTGCAGATAGACCCCACGGTCTTCTTCAAATATCCCCTGAAACTCTCAAACGTGACAGGATCATGGCCCTCTAGCCATCGACAGCTTAGCGACACATCTTCCTTGCTGACCCGCATGAACACTTTGAAAGCGAACTCGCACTTGGCCTCTCGGGCTTCTGTATCTTGTATTTCGCCCCTTTGCTTTCTCCTCCGCCATGCCCTTGCCCAGACGCGACCTGCTGCTCTTCCCGTGCCCTCCAAACGCTCGGTGTCCCACTCCCATGTGATCAGGTCAAGCTTCTCAATCTCAGCTCGAAACTGGTCAGCGAAATCGCCGACATTCTCGGTCAGAGGTGTATCAAGAACCTTCTCCTCTGTGATCTCGGGAAGAATGTTTTTGGATATTGCAGTTTTGATGCCACGTGAGACTGCCTGAGTTGGTCGCATACTTCCGAAGCTCCACGCAACAGCCCATCGTCTTGTCTTATTACCTTGCACAAATTCGGTGACGGCGTAGTTGTCTATCTTGTGTTCTCTCAGTTTGTCCACAAACTCAATCAAGCTTGTGAGAAACCCAAACATGGAGGTATACCATTGTACGCGCTGTCCAAGGACCAGAGACTCTTTGAGCATACGGTCCACAAAAGCAACCTCACCCCCCTCGGTAACCATCTCAACCTTGGCCCCTGTACATGCTGTAAACGGCGGGCGAGATTTTTGCTTTGCGCTTTCTACTAGTTCTTGCTCGGACTTGTAGAAGGGCGGGTTCGACATGGAAAATGCAATGTTCGTTATGCCGAGATCATCCAGCGGGATGATAGCGTCCGATGGTTTCCGCTCAACGACACGGATCCTGTGGTCCAGCTTGTTCAAGCTTACATTGTTTCGAGCATACTGGGTACTTTTTGTATCAATTTCTATCATCACTATTATTAGTTCTGCGCCCATAATGAAAGATAAGAGGCTTACCAGTGGCGATAAACTCCCAGTCGCGTTCAGTGCAGCCCATCAGAGGGTAGATACAGCTTGCCCCAGTGCCAATATCCAGTCCAACAATTTTCCTGCCTTTTTTCTCGTACGAGGTGCTGTCTAGGAGACCTTTCAGCCATAGTAGATAGTTGTGTCGGTTGGTGACCTAAGACAGACGCGTTAGATGAGACAACGCGTCGGAATGATCAAAACTCACAGGCGGACACAAACGATCATCAGGAAGTTCAAGCTGCAATCCGAAATCCAGTTTGAGGAGTGTTTTCGTTAATTGCATCACACATTCCGGATCGTTGAAGAAATCAGTCTTGTGCTGGTTCCACCTGAATGCATTAGATGAGGCGTTCACATGCTGCAATCCAATACTCACAGTCGTGCAAAGTCCACATCCTGCAGGGCTAGTTGCTGGAAATCCGGCGGCTTGGCGTATAATTCAGTATAATGACTATCGCGCGATAGTTCATCCTTTGTGGGACCGTCAAGAGCTTTGCGTGAAGTGTCAAGATCATGGCTTGTGAACCAGTGATCCCGAAGGTCTTGCGAGGCTTTGCGCTTCCCACCCATACTCACGGCTAATATAGGTAAGAATATGGCTTTTGTTTTAATATTTGTCGAGTAGGTTTTCAGCGCATGATGAAATGATGCCTCGATGGTTGTCTGTGCCTGAGCTCCTGGTGAAAATGATGAGTTTGCAGTGTGATGGTGCACGAACCAAGCGCCATAAATTAGCGACAGCATAGAAGCTCAAACTCGACAAGATCAAACAACTCATTAGTTGCCAGTGAACAACAATCCATAACAAAAATATATTCAAACCTGAAAACAAAATGGAAATCCCAACAAACCCAAATAACAAATGTGATCGCCTCGATTTCATTACAATCATGTCCTCGTCCATATTACAGCATGCCCAAGCTCAATCGTTTTTCGTCACCACGTCCTCGTCTTTACCACAACAAGACCCTCCATCGCCAGCCCTCGAGAAGCTTCATATCATTATCGTCAATACTCGGGTCACCATGCTCAATTCTCGCAGTCAGCTTCTTGAGTCGCTTCTGCACGGTCCGGGCGACCCGAATGGACACCTCGTTGGAAAACACAAAGAGCACAGCAAACACAATGAAGGCAAGCTTGGCAAACCGGCCTTTGCCCAGCACACCGTTTTTGATGTGGTCTAGCAGGCCCTTTGATTTCTTAAAGGCGTACTCGGTGTCGTTGGCCGATGAGTGAGAGTCTTCGTCGTCATCGTTTCGGCGCCAGAATCTGCGAATGAGGGGGATGAAGGCGGTACTATTCAAGTCGGTCAATTATTCACATACTGAAATGAGAGTAGATACTTACATGGCTCCTCCGATGATCCATCTTCGCCAGCGGTGGTTTTCGGCTTCTTTCGCGATGCTGCGCACCTCACCCTGTAGGATCCTCAGATCACTCAAAACCATGGTTGTTTGATGGCGAATTCGAGTCTCGAGTTCATAAGCCGAGACAGCTGAATCACCACTCCGTCGCTGGCGCTGCAAGCTCATGTACTCGCGCAAGCCAAACTGACAATTTGTCCTGAGAGCCTGTAGCTCCCGCAGATCAGCTGGAACATTAGCAGGGACCATTTGCTGGGGTGGCTTGATTGAGTTAGCCATGGCTCCGGCGTGGTTCGGAAGATACGATTCAGAGACCGGACGCATCGGGAGGTCGTTTGGTCCGGTCTGAGGGCCGCTGACGGGAGGATAGTTCTGAGGGTTGTAGGGTTGATTGTAGCTTTGAGTATTGAAGCCCTGCGAGTCGTAGTTCTGAGTGTTGAAGCTCTGGCTGGGAAAGTCCTGAGTTCGATAGTCATGGGACCCATATTGAACTCCATACTGAGCTTCAGGTCCTGGATATGACTTTGATCTCTCGGGACCACGATCATCTCCGCGATCCATTCCGTGATCAAATCCACGGTCCATACCGCGATCCCGTTCTCCACGCTCTCGCTCTCGCTCTCGGTCCCGATCCCGCGACGGTGACGGGCTGCGAATCGGTTGCGGGTCTATCGACTGAAGCGGTGACTTGTTGGACTTGCGAGATTCAGACATGGGAGGCGATGATGTCGCAGTGTCCTCGCTTATAAACGGAGCAGATGAAGAGATGAACGGATTGCCAATGAAAGCTTACAGAGCAGAGCAAGTGATTTCTGCCCAACGTGACCGACAAGAGAAGAGGTTTTAACTAAGGTGTTCAGTGCATGCGCTGGCTCTGGTGGAGAGAGGCTGGTGAGGTAAGGTAAGTTAAACGAGGCCAGCCCATGACGCTTGGGTCGGGGGGCCAGGGATAGGTTGGGCTTGGGGTGGGGTGACGGACTACATAAATCCATGAGGCTGGGGATGAGGAGTCACTTGAGTTATGCAAAGTCATGGAGCTACGTTTTCTTCATAAAAATGACTGATCGACTAACTCTCTCACATTGACTGTTCTGATGCTCTCTAATATCCCAAGGTCCTGTACATGCGGTGCGCCATGCCATCAATGCCCTCGACTGGTAGCGCACGCCTCATGTCGCCCAATAGCTGTTCCTGCACTTCAGGGTCGAATCGGTTCCAGATCCTTCGGACTTGACGCACCAAATCCCCTTGCCCGGTACGAAAAATACCTGCAAAGGCTTCAAAAAGAATTGCCGTCCCCTCCCATCCCAGAAGATCGTGGACGTCTCGGATGAGGATTTCGAAAAAGTCGAGGATCTCAGCCAGAAGATCCCTTGCGCAGCCCAACCCTCGCTCATTGTCGAGCACGACGCACAGAGCGTGCATTGTAGCCGCCCAGCGATTCACCGCACGGTCGCGGACTGGGTCTTGCTCGATTTCTTGCACGGCGGCGCCGAACATGTCGCGTGTGCCAGTTCGTGAGTATTCTTGCAAGTGATGGAACAAGAAGTGCAGAGCACGGTGAATCATGGACGGTGGGTGAGGGTCCATGTCTACCGGGAGGAAGAAGCTCTCAAGCATGAGGGTTCCTCGTCTCACAGCATACCTAGTTCGGGGTAGGAATTCGAACAGAATGCTCCGGTCGACGCTGAACCTTTCTCCGGCTTGCCCAAATCGACCACCACAAGCTTCACGGTCGTACAAGTGTACGATGATGTTGTTTTGTCTTTCATCTGCGGCTTGTCTTTGAGTGTATGGCTCTGGATTGATCGGAGATCTCTGTTGAACTTCTCGAGACCCTTCCTCTCTGAATCCAGCAAAGGGGATACTGTGACTAATACTAGCCAGATCATTGAATGTATGGGGCATGTTGTTAGCCATGCTGTAAGGCGTGAGCATCTGTGACCCGCGCCTCACTGTAGGGTATCTTATGAGGATATGTTCAAGGGAATAGTCTTGCCGGAACATGTGAGTGAGCAAAACCAAGACGTTTCTACACAAGACGATCTTCAGGGAATTCCTGCAATAATGCTGGTATTAATAAAATCGAGAATTATTGTACCGTCGCCTAGTTTGGATTTGAGCTAATTGCTCGTTATGCCTTGGTACCGCAACTCACAAGCAACCCTCATCATTTACACTCTCGGCTCATATGGGAAATCCAAGCAAGCAAATATGAGGCCTCCTTGTTTTCACGATTGTTTTCAATTGCAGCCATTGTCAGAACTTTTCCCGCGTTGTGCTGGGAGGTCCGTCGTGACGATGACAATATTCATTTTTCCACGCACTCTTATAAAGTG
This sequence comes from Fusarium heterosporum, assembly GCA_013396295.1. Lineage (NCBI taxonomy): Eukaryota > Fungi > Ascomycota > Sordariomycetes > Hypocreales > Nectriaceae > Fusarium > Fusarium heterosporum. The sequence continues at coordinate 10,412 of JAAGWQ010000109.1, read as the reverse complement.
GTTTTCAGAAAGAAGCGAGTTTCAACAATCATCTACCAAGACGTTTGCGGTATGTTTTCAAAAGCGAATTGTGACTTTTTAAGCAGCGCAATCAATTCCCCAAAGTGACAACTTATCACTCTCGCAGTACAAGCATAGCAAGGTCTGTTATGGCGGGAATCTGACGCGAACTAGATGACACCTGAAGTCTCAGGCATGATTGCCATGCTTCAGATGAATCAGCAGCAACTCCAGACACAAGACTTGCGCCTAAATCCCCATTCTTGTGTAGCCGACAAGGCATCCAGTTCGCCATACGAGCTGCTGATACATTCTTTGTGTCTTTTTGTTGTATTGATTGTCTTTTATATCTACATCACGATGGTCAATTGCTATAATGTCCTCCTTTTCATTAATTAATCTCTGAATACTGAACATCCGCCTATGTAAGCGCTATCGCCTTTGTGGTTTTCCACGAGACCAGCGTCTACCTCAACATCCGCCTTCATTGCTGTTTTGTTTCATGCTTCCAAATTTGTCTGCCTTATCTTGGCGTAAGTGACCTTTATTCCGGCATCTGCCTCGCCCCAGCTTCTCCCGTACAAGTATAAATATCTCGTCTTCCCCTCCTCTGTTCACTCTTCTATCATGCTCCTCAGCACTCTTCCTCTTCTCCACAGCTCACTTGAAAATATTGCAATTCTCCATAAGGAACATAATTTATCTTCCTTTCAATTGCCTTCACTTCTCTTTCTGTGCCCACTGCTGCCACATCATCGCCGTCGCTCTTGTCATCTCCCAACGCCAACCCAGTGTTGTGCTATTCAACATGACGGATCATACATCCCGAACATATGACACAGACGTAGGCCACAAGGTCGAATACCAAATTCGCGACCTTGCAACACGTTCGGTCACCCTCTTCCCTCTCCAAGCCCAGGTCAAGCGGGATATCAAGGATGTTCCTCTCAAGGTAGGGTTCTCATGCTCAAGGTTTGTCTAGATACTCATATATCATTAGCCTGGAATCAATGAAGTGTCTATCATTGGTCTGAGCCCGACGATTGACAAGAATTCGATCAAAGTTGAGGGTAGCGGCGCTGCTACTATCACCGGCATTAGTGTCGAATATCTTCCTAACCAAGAAATATTTGACGAAGTCTACCCCGACTCAGACCGGGATGATTCTGGAAGCGAAGATGAAGATGAAGATGAAGATGACGATGATCTTCCAGATGCACCCCAGGAGCAGTCTTTGTTGGAAATTAAGATGAAGCTCATCGAGCTCAATGATGAACAACAGAAAGCCCGCCAAATCGTCGGGAGTGCTGACTCTCGTATCATAATTCTCGACAGCTACTCCAGATCACTGGACAAGAAAGAAGGTATCAATATCAGTGAGGTGCTTAAAACGTATCAGCAAGAGCATCTCAAGGCATTTGAACAGCGCCTTGTTGGTGTGAAAATGGAGCGAGAAGTCACAGAAGCCATCAACAAAGCTCAGAAAGAACAGTCCCGCCTAATCAAGCTTGCAAACAAGGCTAGGGAAAAGGCGAATAAGATTAGGGCAAAGGTCCGAAAAGCAGTCAACAAGAAGCAGCAACAGCGTCAGAGGCGAGCTGAGCAGCGACGTAAAGAGAAACAGCGCCTTCATAACGAACGTTCTCGCTGCTGGCCCAAGTATTGCTATACGCTGCGGATCCAGCTTGAGGTGAATGCATCCTACACACCATCTTCATCTCGCCGAAGTTCTATGTCCAGTGAGATCGAACTTGTTCAACGACCTCGGAGCAAAACTGCAGATGTCAAAGAGGCAATGTCTTGCGACCTGGTCGTAACGTATGTCACTGATGCGGCCTTTTGGGTTCCCAGCTATGACATTCAACTTTCGACAGTTGATTCTACGGGAACGCTCTGCTTCGATGCTGGATTACACAATACCACTTCTGAGACGTGGGAGAAATGCAAGATCACTCTATCCACGTCACAAGCCACGCCTTCGAGCCTGAGCGATGCAATTCCTGTCTTGACACCTTGGCACCTCAGGGCAGCCACAAAGGCCGAAAAGAAATCCGTAACTAGTCGCGGCGGGGCGTTCGAAAGTATGGAAGAGATTAGACAATCAGCTGCCTGGCGCAACAAAATGCCTTCGGCGCCACGGACATTGTTGAGACAAAATACTTTTGGCGTTGATGGTACACAGCTGGGTGATTATCAAATGCAGCTGATGTTACTTGAGCAACAGAACAAGAAGAGACATATGATGGCGAGACAGGAGCAGGATAATCCCGCTATGCAGCTATTACAGATGCAGCAACAGGCCCAGCAACAGGCTCATCAACAACAAATGCAGATGCAGCAACAGGCCCAGCAGCAACAAATACAGACGCAGCCGCAGGTTCAACAACTAGGCTCGCTGCAAATGCAGTCACTACCGCAAGTTAAACCGACGCAGACAGATCCGGGCCTTGAAGAATTCGATTTTGACAAGTTTCTGGCTGATGATGATGGAAACTTCCCAATGCAAGATCCTCAGCCTTCGATCGAGTTCCAGGAATCTCTTGTCGAGGAAACAGGCTTCACAACAACTTTTGATCTACCTGGTCTCAAGACCCTGGTGCCCAAATTCACCGCTTCGAAGCAACGCGTAGCTCGCTTGCAGTTCAAGAATATCCTATTCAGCCACACTATCGTTGCAAAGTATCAGCCTGTGGCATATCTCAAGGCTAAGCTCAAGAACACCAGCAAGCTTACATTTGTCCGTGGTCCTGCTAGCTTAACGCTTGATGGTAGCTTTATCGGACAGGTCAAGATTCCCCGATGCAGCCCGGCCGAGACTTTTACACTGGGTTTGGGTGTAGATTCAGCGATCAAAGTCGCGTACCCCAAACCTGACCTCCGAAAAGGCTCACTTGGCTTCCTCAGCACTCAAGATACTTCCATTTACGTTCGTACTGTCACAGTGCATAATACCCGCGCCACTGTTGGGAAGCCAGTCAACCTTCTTGTCCTGGATCAGGTCCCTGTCTCCGAGGACAATCTGATACGGGTTGAGTTGATGAACCCTCGAAATCTAACAGTCGATGGGCCACGCCAGTCGGCTGGGGTTCCCGGTCGCGAAACAGTAGAGGGCAAGGACTGGGGTAAGGCGACGGCATCTCTCAAGAAGGGTGGACAGATCTCTTGGGATGTTTCGCTGAACCCCGGTAAAGCAGTGAGATTGGATCTCGAGTATGCAGTTTCAAAGCCGCTTGACTTTGTTGTGAAGGAGTGTTGATTCAGAGCATGTTGATTTGATGACCTTGACGATAGCTTATGGGAGAAAATAGTTGAAGGGAACTTGGTTCACTTTGAATGTTTCTAGACTGTATTTCCTACCTTTGTTGCGATGACTGAAACAGGATGGATCTAATGGGTTATAGCTACTGTTGGTTGTGGTCGATCTCATAATTAACTTTTGCATAAGTTCAAGAAGTATTGTTAATTCTTCAATTTATGAATCAAAGCCCATAGGGTACCAAATTTCTGCTACGACATGAGAGATGACTCTTGCTTAGAGTCAGACGGCGAACAACAACGGCCTACCCTGTGTCATACTCGATGTCATACCCTAAGGGGCCCCCCGATGAATTTACTGATGAATTTACTGATTACCTCTGTCATACGCATTCACAGGTCGGTCAGGTTGTTTGATGTCATTGTATCAGTCATGTGACTAGTCACGTGGCTCATTTTTCTGTTGCCGACACGTCCCTCTGCGAAGGTCTATTTGACTTTCTTCTACAAACTCTCAATTGAACACGCGACACAACCCCCCTCAAGAAACCTTCCACAACATTACCCCTCCTTCACGGGCTCATGGCCTCGACCTCCAGAGTAGCTCGTCGGATTTGGTTGATGGTGGAAGGTTGAGGAAGCGGACCTGGAAGAGCAAGATCTGCAGGGATTTTATGCTCGCCAGCTGTCTGCGTATGCATTTTGAGTTTCGTTATTGATGGGGCAACTGTGTTGCTGAGGCAAGAAGAAGTAACTTTATTGAAATGAGGCTATATTGAGGTCTGTGTATGAGACCTTTTATTGATGCTTTTATTGAAGAAAACAGAGACCTTTGGTATTTCCTAACAGAAGTATAAAGATAGAAAACCAAAAAATAAAATAAAAAAATTACCCCAATGGGCCGATCATTTGAGTCGAAATATGGTTCGATTACTCATTCGGTAAACTCTACGAGCCATATATAACCTAGTTCACTTCGTTCAAAAAGAAATGTCAGCTCTCCAGGATTCAATACAATAATCCATTTTCGTCGATTCAGAGGCAGAAGAGGCTAGGTGTTTCTCTTTCTCTGATACTCCACAATAAACGACCCCTCCAAGTCAGGTGATTCAAGCAGCTGCCCCTCCCCCTCCTTCTTGGGCTATCGACACAGTAAAAAAATCCACCATTAGGCCCAACCATACCAAACGAATATCGAACCGTAAATCGCCAGGATGTTGGACATTGAGGATTTTATTGAGGAGCGTGGCGGGAACCCCGAGAAGATTCGGGACAGCCAGCGTCGCCGAAATGCTTCTGTAGAGCTGGTGGACGAGGTTATTGCTCTTTGGCAAGATGCGCGCAAGAGTGAGTCATGGGACAGCTCGAGAATACTTTGATATTTAACCTTGCTGACTGTTTAAAAGCCCAATACGGAGTCACTCAGATCGGTACACAAATAAACGACGTTCAAAAGGAGATTACCGCCAAGAAGGGAGCGAAGGAGGTTGCGACCGACCTCCTCAAGCAGAAGGACGAGCTCACAAAGAAGAAGAAGGCCCAGGAGGAGCTTGCTGCAGCCAAGAACGCTGAGCTCAAGGTCAAGGCCAAGCTCGTCGGAAACTACGTCCATGAGTCTGTACATGTCAGCGATAACGAGGACAACAACACTATCGAGAGGACATGGGCGCCCGAGACCTTCGATAACACCCAGCAGGCCGCACTCTCTCACCACGACGTGCTCCTGCGACTTGGAGGATATGACCCCGTTCGAGGCGTCAAGCTGGTTGGCCACCGAGGTTACTGCTTGACCGGCTATGGCATGTTCCTGTAAGTTGAACGGGCACATGCGATTATGACAGTGAACCTAACGTCGACAGGAACCTGGCCCTCATCAACTACGCTACCACTTTCCTCTTCAACAAGGGTTCGTGCCTTCTGGCTCCAAGCCGCCCGCTTGTTGCTGACATATCGCAGGCTACACTCCTAACCAGCCCCCTTTCATGCTCAACCGCGACCAAATGGCCAAGACTGCCCAGCTCTCTCAGTTTGACGAGGAGCTGTACCGCGTCTCCGAAGGTCCTACACCCTCCGAGTCTGATCGATATCTGATTGCCACTAGCGAGCAGCCTCTTTCCGCCCTTCATGCCAATGAGTGGATCAAGCCCACTGAGCTTCCCATCAAGTACTGCGGCTACAGCACTTGTTTCCGAAAGGAGGCTGGTAGCCACGGCCGTGATGCCTGGGGTGTTTTCCGTGTGCACCAGTTCGAGAAGATCGAGCAGTTCGTCCTTTGTGGTCCCGATGACAGCTGGGACCAGTTTGATCAAATGATGGCCAACTCTGAGGAGTTCTACAAGTCTCTCGGCCTTCCCTACCAGGTTGTAGGCATTGTCACAGGCGCCCTCAACAACGCTGCTGCTAAGAAGTACGACTTGGAAGCTTGGTTCCCCTTCCAGAAGGAGTACAAGGAGTTGGTCTCTTGTTCCAACTGCACAGACTACCAGACCAGAGAGCTTGAGATTCGTCACGGTGCCAAGAAGGGCAAGCAGATCGTTGGCGGTGGCAAAAAGGAATATGTGCACGCACTGAACGCTGTAAGTTTTATGTCAATATGTCCCTGTAAACAAATCGCTGACATATTTGATAGACGCTCTGTGCTACTGAGCGAACACTTTGCTGTATTCTCGAGAACTACCAAACCGAGGAGGGTCTGGTTGTGCCCGAGGTGCTCCGAAAGTACATCCCTGGCGAGCCTGAATTCTTGCCTTTCGTTAAAGAGGCCCCCAAGGAAGGAGAGAAGGTTGATAAGAAGGAGGCCGGTAAGAAGGAGAAGACACTACCCGTGCGCGAGACCAAGGCCTAAATGGTGTTGTTTCGGTACGCTGCCATAAGATACTAGAGGGAAAAAAAAGAAGATGTGTTTGTCCATGACAGATGTCGAATTGATGTAAGAGACGAATAAAGACAAAAAAAGACCCCCCGATTCCTGATAGACCAAGTCGGAGCTAGCCTCAGCGTTGGATGTGCTGAACCATGGCCTTTGTATGCTTGAACAAGCTTGGTGAATATTGTAGTTCCGCACGCCGCAGACCGGGATACGAAGCTGGAGGACGGAGAACGGTAGATCCGAAATTTCACAGTTCGGCACTTCCAGAGCAAAAGACCAAGCGCTAACTCTACGGGTAATTAAGCCTTTTCCCCGTCCCCTGTCAAAACGTCACCGGCCGTCTCCGTGATCAGGACGGAGGTGGGCACCCGCGATGGTACAAGAAGATTTAACATGCAATAGCCGTGGTCTAGACTATGTAATCACGATAAAAAAGTCCTTCCGTCCACAAGCATTTCAGTCTTGATTCTCCCAGAGCGTTCGCCTGTCCCCATTGTGCACTACAGTTACCATTGTCGTGACCGGTGTTTACGATCAAAAGCGGTACGATGTCGCCGTTGAACAGAAAATACTGTGCTTTCCTCGGAAACGGCCCCACTGTGATTTTCCCACCGGAGACGCGCCTCCTTTTCACTACCACTGACGAGGTGTCTTGCGAGTGGATGAACAAGTCGGCCGGACACGGAGGGTGCGTGCCGTATTTTTCTGTGGCAGGGTGATTGTATCAGAAGAGCCATAGCGTAACAGACCGTATTGCGCTGTGGACATGACAGGCTGGTATTCACGTCTTCAGATGGCGCCGGGCGGAGTGGAGGGTGCAGTCCCGACAAGACCTGGACCATGTTCGCGTATCCATTGTTATCCGAAAGTGTCACAAAGCATGATTACAAGTAAAATGAATCTACCCATAGGTATCATTCAGATGAGTGCTACTGGAGAGAAAGCGGGACCTGTACTCAACTAGTACGTTTCTCCTCGAAGGTTAGAAAGACTCATATGAAGCTGGTGAGGTGCTACGAGGGGAAATGAGCGGCGGATAGCGATAGCCCCGGGCCTGGTCGGACCATTATTTGCCGGACCGGCACCAATAATGAATGCAATGGTAGAGGTGCATAAGAACAAGGTGTTGATGCGGTTGCCTTCCTCACGACCAGTCAGATAAAGGCGTTCTGAAAGGCTACTGACAGTTGCTCTTCCGGAGCGGCAACGACAAAGGATATTGCGGGATGTTGAGACTCCGAAGCTCTGGGTTTGATGGCTACCACTAAAATGGGTCAAGACTAGGCATGTCGCCAGCCCGGCGGCTATCCAAGCCACTTGGCAATGTTGCATATGTTTTACAGCCATTTTGTATAGTTCGTGTTCCATGGTAGCACAAGAGGAGTAAACTTCACATGCACTTCAATATTGATTGCATTGGCTGCAGAAGATGAACAACAATGTCGTAGGCTGCGGTTCGTCCTACCACGAGAGGGGAAGAGACGTACCTTCGCACTCTACCTCGCATTACGGAGTACTCTGATGCCGCTGAGTATTCATGTCAACGACTGTATAATTCCCTCGAGTGATCTAGAGATCTAGTCGTCTGGGGATATCGAGGGCAAATCGATGCACAAAACCCTGCTCTGGAGAAGTCGATTTTACCCCACCCATTGTGGCTGTCTGTAATTAGGATTTCTGTGTGCACTGTGCTGGGCGCGTCCGGAGGCACAAGACGGCGGTGAAAGCGTTGGACCTTTGACGGTTCGGCCTGGCAAAGGGAAAAAGAAAAACACCACGTCCGACGGGGCGAATGAAGTCGGCATCGCCACCAATTTCAATGGATCACCACACCGTTTCCAACAAGGGATAAAATACAAAGAACCCCGGTAAAAGAAAACAAACGCGAGTCTTTGTCTTTTACACATGAATGGTGGATTAGAAAAGAAATCAAGCTTAATATGTATTCGCAGGTGCCTGCTTCATCGCAATTCCGACGTTACCGATGACCCGGACATACCGATGCCGGGGGCTCGTCGATCACAACGCAACAGCAAAATAACCGACAACAAAGACGGCAATGTGACCCGTCTCTGCCTTGCATACGATGATGTTGCTGATGTCTCCGCGTTTGCATCAACAAGGTTCCCTGTATGTCAAGCTTATCCTCAGTTTAGGTTCCGGGGATGGTGAGATCGTAGCGACAGTGAGTGATGAAACCTCGCGACGATTTCGTGCGTCGACTTGCATTTAATGGTGTGACCTCCCGTCCGCTCAAGACCTGTAAACACCGCAGCCCTGGTCGCGACCAGCAGGCATCGATACCTTATTTGCGCTTGTCCTTGCTTGATTTGTTTCTTTCAAACTCATCCCGGCTGATGTTGCTTGATGGCCCGCTGTCAGTCCGTTGACCGGATTGTCTGGTGGACCCACTCCCGTTTTAAACGCCGGAGTATGGGGATGCTGAAAGCGAGATATTTTATGTACCACATCTGCTGACTGGGAAACGTGTCTGTAAAAACATTCGACTTAGAATGTTTTCTTCCACTGCAATGTATAATGGACATCGCTATTTATATACCTAACTCGCCTTCTCGATCAGTTTACTAGTAGCGACCAAGGCACTACGGTGCCCCTGAAAACCCGACTCCGAGAACGCCGTAGCGCTGTTATTTCGTTGCGGTGCGGGCAACGGCCGATCACCAGTGGGTGAGCGTCCAATTCCAGGCCCTTTCACGACGCCCTGTCGGTTTATGGCCCACACGCCCCCCGTCCTCCTCCGTTTCCTGTTCTCCGTGCCCCGTTTTCTTCTGCCTTTTTACGTTGCCTTTGTCTTCAGGCTGTCCTGTCCTATCCTTTCCAGTCCGCTTTGTCGCCTTTGGCTTTCCTGCCCTCTCCGCTCCCTCCGCCCCTTCTCCTCTTCATTTCCACCTTCTCTCGTTTCGCCCCATACACGCGATCTTTTCTTGAGTGTGTATACAGCTATATTTTTTGTTTTCGACAGTATTACTGGGACTGCGGAATCTGCATTTTTGCAGTTGTCTGGTTCTCGAGTGTGTGCATTGTCTAGCCGGACCTTACTTGGAAGCTTCCCCGAACCAGCCACTGCCCGCTCTAATTAATCACCCCCGGGGGCTGATTATCTCCTTCCGATCTCACGGCGCTGCCATTTCGGTTGTTTTCGCCTACCAAACCTCATTCGACCTACACGTAAGTTATATTTTTCTGTTTCTTCGGCTTCAACAACATCGTTAAGTAGCCTCTCACGTTTGTACCTTGATTTTATCACCATTTTGCGGTGGAAATTGCGGTGGTGACTCCTTCTTCAGCCGCCCGAAAATCCCCCAAATTCGCGCGTGTGCCTTCCGTTCCGCCTCGCTCGCCTCCTCCTTCCTCCACGGGACCCTCCGGCCCTCTGCCGCTGTTTTGCGACCACCCGCACGGAGCCCACCCCGAGAATTTCTTCCTCCTTTCCCTCACTTGCTCTACCGTTTCTCTTCAATCGACATCACTCTGAGCGCATTTTATTATCGCGACGGGTTCATTACCTCTGTTTACCGCACCGTGCTCTCACCTTCGCCAGCGACATACACTTACCGATACTTACAGCCCGCTACTGTCCCCAACAGCACCCGCAGACCATGTCGTCTGGCGTCGTGCGCTCGACCGCCCTCAGGGCTGGCGGCGCTTGTGTTCGTTGTCGCAAAGGCAAGACCAAGTGCGTGTATGAGAATGGCCGCGCGCCATGTAAGAACTGCGCAAAGGGGATGCACGACTGCTATCTTCCTTCAGAGAGCATGGCTCACCATCACGGCCAAAGCCCTGCTCGACATGCCAACCCCCATCGTCCCCCTCGCGACAGTCTTCCTGCTGCTGGACCCAGCACTGTTGCTGAAGCGCGACAGCCCGTTGCCGGTTCCAATGCCACCCGCCACGTCCAGACGGGTTCTGACAAGTACGTCGCGAATTTTCTTTGGTTCTCTCACTGTTCCTGTCCCATTTTCACCTCTACCTCTGCTGGCTCGGACTTGTCGACCATTTCCCCACATCCGGGTTGATCATAACCCTCATTGTCGCGCATCGATACTGGCAAAGAGAACCCAATCTGTCACCTGTTTTCCTGGGCGTTGTGCCTCTCTTTCTTGACCGGGTGGATCGGCAGGCCATCATCTTCGCCTCACTTCCCTGTCTCGTCTCATCGTCAGACTCTTGCGCCCTCAGCCTGCTCCGTCTTCTCGCCCGAGTGGCCGGCTGCTCATGCTGCACGTCTTTATTAGCCCCTTAGCCGGACCCTACCCCTGCCCTGCCC